>CM042200.1:1189485-1239316 GCA_023539305.1 Ilex asprella | reverse complement strand
ATTATTTAGCTTATCTTTATAATAAATGGATTGTATTTGTATTTTTACATGTTTTCACGCGTTTTCATATTTTTTTTGCGTTTCTATTGCGATTCCGAAACGTTTCCGAAACATTTCCGTTTTTGAGCTGACCGAAATGGTACTTCGAAACGATATTTCGATCATTGGGTGTTTTTAATCTTTATGCTCCAACTTGAAGGGGAGTGTTAGAGTTCTTAATTTCTATGTTAGACATAAGTTAATTAGTCTAGGGCAATATTATAATTACTTTAATATTGCTTAGTTACAAATAAAGAGTGTAGGGCAACCTAGCCACTACACACAAGTGATTATTCTCATTCTTCTGCTCTTTCCCTCAACCCTAATATTACTTTTACTATTTCAACCGAAAGGTTTTATGGTAAACCTCTTAATTACTTATTGCATGTGTTTGGTCGTACTTGTTTTGTTTTTCTTCCTAAATCTAAAAGAAATAAGTTATCTGCTCGTTCTACTGCGTGTGTTTTTCTTGGTTATGATGAGCTGTGAAGCACAAACACTTTAATTTGGTTAGAGTGTCGGTGTCGAGTACATCTAGGACATCAACACACTTCAGACACATGTTAGACGCATTAAAATGAGTATCCAATTTTTTTGTTAAATTTTTTAAGGACACATTGGGCATACGCAGCCGACACGCTTTGTAATATATATATATATATTTTGAATTTTTGGGAACTTTTTAAATTTTATAATTAGGAGTTATTTTTATAATTTTAAAGAAATGAGTGAAAGTCATAATAAATATAGGAGTTATAATTGTTATATTGAACATAGGACATGAATGTAACATAATTTTGAATGCGAATATGAATTTATATACAAATGAAATAAGCTTTTAATATGAAAGTGATGTGAGAAAAAATGAGATTATAAATTGAGGCTCTTTGAAATTGATGAAAATTAGTGTTACGTGGAACATTTTTATTTTTAAAAATGAAAGTTGTAGTAGTCATTGATTGTTGGAGCATGAATGTTAATATTGAATGTGTATTGGTATATTATATTGTATTTTTTATGTAGTGATATCATGATGTGAATTTTTAAAATTAGGGAAATGATGAAATATATAGTTTATATAAATAAATATATATTATTTAATGTATCCCAAACGTGTCCGTGTATTACTTTTTTGAAAAAAATTGTATCAGTGTGTTCGTGTCGTGTTGTGTCCATGTCCTTGCTTCTTAGATGGTGAGGGATAAAAATGGTATCGTTGTAATGACTTTATTGCAAAAAGATTATGTGTATCTATAGTCTAGACATATGGTCTTCTTTTAGCATATTACATTCTTTTGGATTCTTTCCGTTCCTGACATGTTTAATAAATCTGACTTGATTTATATTAATCCTTTCCCTAATGATATTTCTGGTGATTTTTATATTCATGACAAGCTCACTTCTGACATCCATAGTTTGCTTTAATTTTCCTCTTTTTCAGTTGCACCCCCTTCGATAATCCACACTTATTCTCGTAGGAACAAGACTAATTCATCTGTGTGGGTATAGTGCCTCCACCTCTTTCAACTGTGTCTCCATCGGTTTCTGATGATATGGATCCTTTTTTTCGCTATCCCAAGTGCATTCATAAGTGTCCTGATCGCCTTTGTTTTTCTCAAACTTGTTATTCCTCTGATTTTTGTTTATTTTTTTCTTTTATTCATTATTTGTCTTGGTGTCCTTCGATGTTTCTTTTTTGGCATTGAAATGGCTTCGTCACCTAAGTGTTATCATCTTTCTCAATCAAAGTGTGCAACTGATACTATCCCCTGGGCTCAATTAACAGATTTTTAGACTATTGAAATTTCTCTTGAGCTCAATGTACATTACACTTCTACTGATGATGTCCCTTTGGTTGATTCTCATTTGTACCGGATTTAAGGATTAAAATTTCGCTTTGAAACAGTTAAAATGCCAAAACGTTTATGTTTTCAAGAAGACCGAAATAAATCGGTGATGAAATTGAAATTCTAATACTTCGAGTTATTTTATAATATTTTTGTAATCGTTCGACGCATTTACACAATTATTTTGAAATGTTTCAATGTGTTTCAAGATGTTTTGGTATATTTCGACCAATATTTTAAAAAAATAATTCTCAAATCTGTTATTGTTCTATTCTGTTTTCGACAAAGGCCGAATCATTTTCAAAATGGGTCGAAACATTCGTTTATGTGATGACAACAATGCAACGAAATTGAATTTTGATCCTTGACCAGATTCTTGTTGGTAGCTTGGTCTGTATTACTGTTACAAGACCTAATATTGGTTATGTTGTTCATGTTGTAAAATAGTTCGTCTCTTATTCAGCTATAGTTTATTGGGCTGTAGTTTTTTGTATTTTGCATTATCTTTGGGGTACTTTAAACCAGATTTTGTTGTTCTCTTCCACTTCTCTTTTAGAGCTTTGTGCCTTTTTTGAAGCTGACTAGGCTGGTAATGCCATGGATTGTAAATCAACAACTGATTTATGTGTCTTTCTAGGTGATTCTCTAATTTCCTACAGAAGAAACTTACTGTCATCGCATGTTCCACTGCTGAGGCCAAATGTTGTGTTGTGGCTACTACTACGTCAGAGATAGTATGATTGAGATGGTTACTTGTGTTGGAACGACAGTACCAAGATCTGTTTACGGCGCGTTTAATTGATTATAATTTTTTTTCTCATTTATTAACCCTACAAAGCAGAATTAGGGATTACCTTTGACGAGCATGTCTGCATGTAGGAAGAAGAGATGCATATTGAACAGTAGGCTCGATGAATTTCACGATCTTCTAAGTTCTACCATATATCCTTCCACGTCAGAAATCCGAATGCAGTGTTAGCTGCAATCCTTGAACTCTCTCCCTAACTCTCTCTCTCCCTCTCCCTTTTCTAAACGTGAAGGTAAAAGTTATGGCTAAGAGAACTAGAGAATGCATTTATTTATAGGTTACAGTAGAGACCTTAAAGAGAAATAAGGGTTAGGTTTTCAATGAGTCTAAGAATCTTAAGTCCATCCCAAAACAAATATCTTATGGTCCATTAATAATAAGTTAATCTACTAAAAATTTATTATTGATCTTGTAGACCTTATCTCAAAATTATACTTCGAGCTTCTTATTATTAGATGCTTAATAATCTTCTCACATTTAAAATTACAGATGTTCGTCAATTAATTAAATTACTGACAATTATATTTAATTGAATTTTTTAATCTTTGAGATCTTACTACTCAACTTATTTGTTGTGTTGAATAATTAAATCCACCTGAAGGGTTTAGTATGGACAAAACTTATGAGCTTATTCAAGAGAACATCATCAACACATTTAAATACTGAGATGTGGTTTCCTTGAATAATTAATTTTCACCATACAAAGAATGTCATCTCCCAACTTACTAAGTTTGTTGACTCAAATAGGAATCTCACTCCTTTATGAATTAAAGTAACAATCATTATATATACGTGTCAATTAAAAATCTCAGAATTAAGAGTTTAAGCAATCATAATAACCATGAGGTATTTATTTTCTTATTTAGTCAATAAAAAGAAAATTATCTCAATAATGGTCCTATCCAATACACAAAGTGTATTAGTGTAACAATTCGAAATATCAGACAGTCTCCTATAACCAAGACAAACTATGCCAGAAGATTGCATTACAATCCTACGTGTCCAATTTCATCTAAGACTTTGAACTTTTACTTATATCATATAAGGATCTGATCTTCTGTGTATAAGCCGAACTTTACACACCAAATTATCTACAATTTAAAATAAAAGACACACATGCATATCATATGTTTAATATAATGCAATTTATCAGGCATATTCTCATTGAAATAGGAGATAAAGAAATTTTATTATATAGTAAACTGGATTTTATTATAAAAAGTAAGTTTTTAGTATATCACTTTATCAACTTGCCGATCTAGTTGTTTATTTCTATGTATTGTGTCAACAAGAGTGCCCATTCAGATTGCACACAACTCCGTTTTCCATGAGCGGATCAAACATATCGAGATCGATTACCATTTTCTGGACTACTATCTTCAGTTTGGGACTATTTTCTTACCTTTTGTTTCTTCAATTATGCAATTAGTTGACTTTTTCACGAAGTTACACATTATCTTGTGTTTTCGTTTTCTTCCTGACAAACTCTCAATGTTTCCTATTGACACATCATAAGTTTGAGGGGGGTGTTAAGACTTAAGATTGTATTTATATTTATGTTTATTTATTATTAGGGGCATTCTAGTCTTTCTTTTGTGGTAGGGTTTTATATATATGTCTCTTGTATCTTGGTATTATTACTATGAAATCTTGGCGTGGCAGTCTTTTTTTTCTCTCTTACTCTTCTTTGTATATATTTTCTTCTTTTTAAGTTTATGTAAGTTTTCATCTTAGTTTTGTACAAATTATAAGTTTTTGAATCAAGAATTAGGGAATTCTTGGATTTCTAGTTGCAATGGTATTCTAGAATAGCCAAGACTCCAAATCCAATCCAAATACTTAATTTTACCCGTGGGTTACAACCAATTTCACTAAAATCAACATAAAATGGACTATATAACTCTAAACACTAGTTCAAAGGTCAAAAGCATCCACCCTTTAGAATCTCTGAATTCCTTTTTCTTCTTTTTACACTCCACATCGTAGTCTTTTTTTGAAAGGCAAAAGACTTATTCAACACCGAGAGTTTGTGCAAAAATATCACGAGTGCTTGTTGGAACTTCCCCTTCTAACTTCTTCTTGGTTCAGTTTATCCATAAATTTGTGAATGTACTATCTTGAACCCAAGCTAGGCTTAGAAAACCTCTTATGGTTATTTATTGAAAATGAATTGAGCACTATGAATTTCTTCATCTTTTTTTTTACGTTGTTAAACACAATTTGAGAATGACTCTCATGGCTTGAGTTACTTTGAAGAGTTTACACACTTTTAACACTTTAATGTCTCCTTTGGAAATTGATGGGTTGCTTAGAAGATTGGAAGAGTATTTTGGTGTGGTAACATTCATTTGATGGTAAAATTATTTGATATTACCTAAGAAGCACGTAATGGACACGAGATTCAGAAATGACACGACACTGACATGCATACACTTTATTTCTCAAAAAAGTGGGACATGGACATGCTATTGATAATTGTGTATTATATATAAAATTATATTATTTATTGCATAGATTCATGAAAAATTTAGTACTAAGTGAATGTTATGTGGAGTTATCTAGTTTGAATTTTTAGATTGAAGCATATAATCATTAATAATCATCAATTTTTTTGTAGACAACGCATATCCAACATATATAATTTAAATGATTGTTTTCATCTTCTCGATTCCTCTTTTTTAAAACTTATATGCATGTTTTGCTTTTATTATATATTTTGAGTACAACTTTAACATGTCTAGTCTTGGTAACTATATGTTTTCTCATAGTATATAGTAATTATTAGTCAAATTTTTAAGCTTTGTTTATCACATGTCATTATATGTTTATTGTTTAGTAGTTGATATGGTCTAAAGAAGTGACGGACACATCATAAAAAAAGTTTCGGATATGTGTCCGAAATGAAAATTTTATAATTTAATTATGGACATAGATAAAAGAATGTCTGACACGTGTCTAAGAAGTGTCGGTGTCCGACATGGATACGTTACCTTTTTGAAAATCTCCGTTATGTTACCTTTATGAAAATCTCCGTGCTTCATAGTATTTATTTTTTATGCATGACCTTTTTTGCTTGCACATTTTCATGAATGTATTTTGGTGACAGTTTAGCTTTGCTGACATATCTGATGAATTGTTCCAGAACTTCTTCAGATTATCGCCAGGATTTTGCTTTGCTGATGGACTAGCTTCACTAGCTCTCCTACGACAAGACATGAAAAATGAATCTAGTGATCAAGTTTTTGACTGGAATGTTACTGGTGCATCTATTTGTTATTTAGGGGTCGAGGTGCTTTTCTGATCTCAAATCACGTGAAATTTTTCCTCATTCTATTTAAGTTACAATGGGTTACAATTATGGAAGTGAAGTTGATATGGTAATAGTGTTGCTAGCATGAAAAAGCATGCTTCCTGCTTCAACGAGGGCATGTAACTGCTGGTCGAATAGTGACCCATCAAAGCTGGCCTTTACTTTGCTTCATATTGCAGTAACTTCTTTTCTGTTTTCCCCTGAAACAATAACTAACAATACTTGTATGGAATTGCTTGTCCTGTTGAACCAATTAATAGATAATTATGATATGTTGGTTTTCTGAAACAATCTTGTTGTGCAAATCGTACATTCAATTAGAACTGAGAAGTAAAAAGAAGTTGGGAAATTATGTTTCTTACTCTATAAGTTCCATTACAAATTTACAATATTATTTGATGTTCAGACTTTTGATCCGTTGTCATGTTACACTATTGGTGCTGTACATTAGAGGTTGCCACAAGCATATTAGACAATTTGTTCTAAGGAGTTCTATTTTATGTGAAAATTGATTCATTGTCTATCATAATTAGTTATCTGTAAGAAACTATCTGTAGTTACTACTTGATAATTATCAAGTAGTAACGTCATGTAAGCGGTAATCTATGAGAATTTGTTTGTTTCTACTGTTATCTAGTTATAGGATGAGAAAATGATTTCTGGATTCTTTTACAAAGTACACACAGAAATGGAAATTCCTTACAAACTTCTCTAAATAGATTGATATGGCCAACTAGCCCTTTGTTTACAGGATGTTCTAAAATAGACTGATATGGACAACTAGCCCCCTGTTATTGAAAAAGAAAGAAAGACTATTAATATAATCGAACCACAGTGGCTGGAGCCTCGCGCAGCGCTGTCTACAAAAATATCACTGCCAGAGTTTTCACAAGACCAGACATGGAGTACCCAGAATCGAATCTTTTGTGCTGTTTGGTGACATATTCTGGAAGTTTCACTTTGATTTTGTAACTTTCTGTAGATTGGCTTACAACTCACATTATCTTAAACAGTGCAATGAAGTGAATACACTAACTGGATTATCACTATGTAGCTACTGTAAAAAAGGTAAGAGAAAAGAAGTCAAAGTTTTTCCCTAAAAAAGGAGGGAAAGGAAAGTCTTATGAAAATAGAGTGCCAACTGTGAAGTTTTAGAGAACTAATATTTGCTGAAAAACTGAACATAGGGACATCAATATAGTAGAATGGTGAAAAAGGATTCATGTAGACAATCCCAAGTGTTTGTTACAAAGCTAAGTTGATTGATGTGTTAAAGCATCTACCTCAAACAATTGCAATGGGTGGAGAGGCCCACAAGGCTCATAACTAGTTTATTATGCCGATGTGAGACAAGCTGTACATTTTCTTAATAGAACACCCCCCCCCCCGGGGCCGCGCGCGCACAGAGGAGGTAATGTGAAGAGATAGACAGAAGAAGACATAATGAAAGCCATGAGAGGTCCACTTATGGCGTAGACATAATTAGAACGAATCTAAGATCAATGAAACTGAAACAAAAAGTCTAGCTCAACCCAGACAATATTTTAAAGGTGCAAACTCAAAACCAATTGACAATTATTGAAGATGGCATATGTTATAGTTGGATTATGAGGTAATTAGGGTTTAGGAGAAAAAAGAAGAGGAAAAACGACAAGATTATGGGAATATAGTGTGTTAGGTAACGCAACTACATTCATTTTTATACATATGACCAATGATCAAAATTTCATTTCGGTGCATTGTTTCGATTACTTAAGAAATGGAAACGTTTCGAAAACAGAATGAAAAAAATAAAAAATTTAAAAAATTATTTTTTCAAAATATTGGTCGAAATATACCAAAATACCTTGAAACATTTTGAAATAATTGTGCAAATGCATTGAAATATAGCAAAACATTATGGAATACCTCGACATATTAGAATTTCGATTCCATTAATAATTCATTTCGGTTTTCTTGGAAACGGAAATGTTTCGGATGTTTCGACCGTTTCGAAACGATATTTTGATCCTTGCATATGACAAAAGTACTAAACTACCCTTGGTCTAGGAATAACACATAATATAACACTCCCCTTCAAGTTGGTACATAAATATCCCCCATGCCTAACTTGCAAACAATGGGATGAAAAATCTTACTCCTAAGCCCTTTTCTAAAAACATCTAATTGATTTTCTGATGTCACAAAAGGCATTCAAATCAAACGCTTATTTAACTTCTATTTAATGAAATGTCGATCAATTTCAATATGTTTAGTTTTGTCATGTTGAACGAGATTATTAGCAATGTTGCTAGCAACGTTGTTGTCCCAGTATAGTCTCATTGGTCTGTTATCATAAATTTTCTGCTCTCCCATATTCATAGATTGCATGAGACATTATTCTATATTCAACTTCCGCACTACACCTTGTCACCACTGCTTGCTTTTTGCTTCGTCATGCTACAAAATTTCCTCTATAGTCCAAAGTTGACTCACTGATATCCATTGAACGTGCCTAGTTTGCACAATTTCTAGTAAGCCATTATTGGGGAACAAGATACCTTTTCTTAGAGCTGATTTCAAATATCTCAAAATGTGGTAAATAACTTCAAGATGAGGAGTTTGAGGATTATGAATGAATTGACTAATAATACCTACTACATAAGCAATATCTGGCGGAGTATGTGAGAGATATATCAATCTTTCTCCCCACCGGCCTCTGGTATCTCACACTTTTTACTACTTTACTAACTCAACCACACAATCGATGGTTGACTTTAATAGGAGAACCTATGAGTCTACATCCTAGCATTCATCAAGAATTTATTTTCTCTGGGAGATAAAAATGTCTTTATTTGATCTAGCAATCTCTATCCCATGAAAGAACCTCAGTGGACTCAAATCTTTAATTTCAAACTCCTTAGCGAACTAGCCTTCAATTTGGTGATTTCAGCATGACTCTTGTTTATACTCAAATTTCAGCATAACTTTGAGAAACCTATTAAACCAAATCTATAGGATATTGATTTAGCCCATAGAGAAACTTCTTCAACTTACACGTCTTCCCTTCAATTATCTGAGATAAAAAACCTAAAGAAATCTCCATGTACACTTCATCCTCCAAGTTTTTATGGAGAAAGACATTTTCTACATCCAACTACTGCAAATTATAATCCTAAGTTAGCTGCACAAGAGATAAGTGCACGTATGAGAAAAAGTCCTTGATAATCAATACCGTATGTTTGAATAAATTCCCTAGAAACAAGTTTAGCTTCGTACCTACACTAGTGAATGGACCGGACTTCAGTTATAATCCGATACAAATTTGAATCTATTTAATTGGATATGGACCAGTATATTCATCTGTTTATTTGAATTCGTTTAGATATCTTAAATCGGATATGAATATAGATATATAAAAATTCGATCTAATAAAAATTTAATTTGGTTAACATAAACATGTAATATATATATATATATTTGCCTTTATTACATATAATATATATGTGTATATATAATATACACATATATGTATATTGATTATTTGTATTTGATCTTAAAAAAAAAGATTTTTTGTTAAAATTTTGGTGGAATACCTTTATGATCGGATCGGGTAATTAGACTAGATGTGTGATTATAAGCAGATTCTGATATGGACTAATAATTTTCTATCTATCGAGTAAACAGATCGGATTAGGTAACATACTTTTCAATCGGATTCAGATTTGGATGGACTCAGATCTGGTTTGAATATGATACATGGACTGGCCTATTTGTACCTCTTAACAGTCCCCTAAGTTTGTTGTTTGACTGTAAACACCCATATGCACCCTATTGCTCGTGGTTAAGGAGACTAGGAACCAACTCCCATGTGACATTTTTCTTCAAGGCTTTTATTTTCTCTACCATAGTTTTTTTCCATTAATGATCTATGAGAACTTTATTCCAACCCTGAAAAATAGATATACAAGACAAAAAGGAAACAAAAGTATAATAGAATGGAGACACGAAATCAAAAGAGGCAAAGTTAGAGATAGGATGTTAAGTACCAACTCAAATACCCTTTCTGATTGCAATAGGAAGCTTAGAGTCATCAACAACTGGATTATCAAGAACAGGAGTAATATCTGGATATTTATTACCTGACTACCTGAAAAATCAGTGGGGGATGGAACTAGAGTTACAGTATTCAATTGATTAAACAATACATTGGTACTTTGTACTTTTTGACGCCGAGAATAAGTCTTTAGATTATCCTTGTGGAGATGAGCACCATGCAGATCACTACCATAACTTTTTTGCCTCCATAAGATGTTGTTCCCCTTGACTAACGTTTTGCTGAATAGGTAATTGAAGAGACAAAACATCTCTTCCTCTATATTGGTATTTTTCCCCCGAAGTAGGGAAGGACTTAAATTCACTAAAGGTAACATCCATGCTAACGTAGATTTTCTAAGGCGGCAAAGTAACCGACAAGGACACATCGTAGAGCCCAGGGATCAAGTTTTGCTCCGAAAGGTCTATAATCGTGTACAAAATAAGCACACCGAAAAACTTTAAGGGGAAGTGAAGAAATAAAAGGTATTGAAGAAGACTCAAAAAGACCCTAAATAGGAGACTTAAACTGAAAGAGACTTGAGGGTTGATAATTACTAAGATAAGCAGCGGTGAGAACTGCATCCCTCCAGGAGGATCGAGGAACATTCATAGTAAACATCAACAAACAAATAGCCTCTAGAAGTGATGGTAGTAAATACACTAGCAGATATACAAGTTAGAACAAGAGGCGTGATTAGGAGCTATAGCAGAGGAAACATCCGGTTAAGCTATTAGACACTTAAGAGTTTGCATTTCATCTTGAGTGTAATTAGAGGGAGTATATTGAGATGGAGTTTCTGAAGATTCAGTCATGTGTGCATGAGATTGCACATTACTCCCTTGGCCACATGTATGACGTCCAGTCAGTTTCCACAAAAACTTTCTATTATGTCTGATCTTCCTACAATATTCACATTTTTAGGTATACTTAGCAACAGTGTCATCCGTCTCAATAGGCTTAGGCAAGGTTAAACTCAAATCATGTTGAGGAATAACAGCCAACGTAGATTATTTTTGAGTTGGTGCATAAACCATAGCAATCATTAGGCTCTCCTCCAGTAGGGCATGGGCGTAGGTCTCTTGTAAAGTAAAGAAGGGATTGTGAACTAAAATTTAAATCCGAATGTGATTATACTCAATATTAATAGTAGCAAGAAAGTCATATATAGTCGGTTGTCTTTTTCACCATTGAAATTTTATTGCATTATTAGCACAAGAAGCTTGAATATTTCGGTAGTAATTAAGCTCCTGCATCAAAAAAGTCAACTTTGCATAATAAACTCTGAGGGTTTTATCTTTCTGATTAGTTTCCTGCACTTTCTTTTAAAGATCATATGTCTTAGCATCATTGTCTTGTTGAGAATATGTATGAGACACAATAGTCCAAATCTTATGTGCTCTATCAACAAAAAATCAAGACTGATAGACGGTTGCATTGAGTTGAGCAAACATGACATAACCAAAGCATTTTCAGATGTCCACTGCTTTTAAAGAGGTACCTGACTGACCAGAGTTATTAGTCTATCCGGTCAAATATTAATGCACGCAATAGCTTAGAATGATAGTAAGTAAGCCCGTGGTCATGCCAAGTACTTGCTCCCACCCATCCAATTTATCTGTGCTACTTAAGGATCAAGCAGTAGCCAAACAACTCTTCCAGTAGCGCCAAAGCCTCAAACAGGAGCCAAATGGCCTGGAACACTAGCCCGAAACTGGACAAAGACAGAAAACACTCTTGCTGAATTTGAAAATTGGCCAAAAAACCTTGCAAATCTGATCTAGTGGCAACAAACCTTCATGGGTATTGTGATCTACCCTTTCACACCCCACCCAGTAGGATCGAAGAAAAAAAACAGGTGAAATGCCTAAAAAAATTAGATCTCACGTCGACAGTCAAAAAACCAGAAAAAACTTTCAAAAAATCGAAAATCATTAAATGGCTTAAAAAAAATCTAAGAAAATCACCATAAACTTGGGGCAAAAAATTGAGTCTTCCCGGAAAATTTCTGACATTGTCGAGTTGCTGACGTCAGCCACCTTCTTTTAGGTCTGATGAATTTTGAAAATTTCCGACAATTCAACGACTTTAGATTGGATCGTTGTTTTGATATCAAGTTGAATTACGAAGTGATTAGGGTTTAGTAGAAGAGAAAAGAAAAGGATGAGATGAGACAATATTGTGGGAATAGAGTAGTGTGTTTGGTTACAAAACTACATCCAGCTTTTATATATATTCACAAAGTACTAAACTACCCTTAGTCTATAAATAACACATAATATAACAGTTCATATATCTTCACTGCCCTCACTGTGTAAACAGTTAATATATCTATATTGATAAATTGTTACTCTATCCTGTATCTGAACCATATCCTATCGAACTTTAAATTTCATGGGTTCAAGATATACTAATTCTAAATTGGTTGATGAACATATTATTATTCATCCAAGATGTCCTTCTTATGATGTCCTAATGCATTTTTTATCACTGTGTTGTAAGTCTCTTGATATGGTATTTGTTGCACCATTCATTCTATTGTACATACATCCTCTATTTGCAATTCCCTATGCAGTCCTCTATATCCATACTTAAGTTATCTTCCATTTATGTTTGAAATAAAAGTTGAATCATATTGAAATGCAATTACTCTCTCTTCCTCTGACAGGCAATCATTTATTTCCTCCTTACACTTTTGCTCGAATTCGTGCCTCCCAACAAATTAAATGTAGTCACGGCTAAGGAGTGGTTGAAAAGTATGAAACAATTCTTTTGTCCCACTTCCAGTAGCTTCTTAGAACCCCTTTTAGGACCATCCCCAGAAAATGTTGCTGTTGACCTTGATGAAGATATAGATGTGCAAACAGAGAGAAATAGGGTATTATCAGGTTCAACTGATAATGCCATTATCTACCTGCGTAACCTTCGTAAGGTACTTTTACTTTTTGCCTGAAATTCTCGCCCAAGGGCAGAAAATGGATTAATGCCAATATACTGCAATCTACTCTTGTGTTCAACCAAATATGGCACCCATTTCAGGTATATCCTGGAGCGAAGCACCAGGCTGCAAAAGTTGCTGTCGACTCATTGACTTTCTCAGTTCAAGAAGGAGAATGTTTTGGTTTTTTAGGGACAAATGGAGCAGGGAAGACTACAACTCTGTCAATGCTATCTGGTAATAACAATTCTGCACCCTGATATTTAAATTTAATACATTTTTCATTTTTTATTTTTTGTGTGTCACTGATTTACTAAGCATGAGTCAGTTCTTTAGTATGTTGAGAAAAAAAACAAAACCATCCCATAACTTTAATATGATCTATATATGGATCAAATTCCTTTCCCATGGTTGTTTCTCTATCCTTTAAACTTTCATAATCTTGTAGCAGTATAACACTATCAACGAGGGTTTTCATAAACAATTGGGCGAATTGCACTTTGTACCCCTCGAAGATTTTAAGATTTTTATTATGCGCCCTCAAAGATTAAATTTCTCATATTGCACCCTCAATATATCAAAAGTGTTGCAATATAACTCTTCAGTTAGCTTTCCGTTAGTTTTTCTGTTAGTGTAAATGGGTTGACTTTTGACGGAAAAATAACGGAAGCTAATAGAAAGGCAACATTGTAACACTTTTGATACATTGAGGGTGCAATGTGAGAAATTTAATCTTTGATAGTGCAAAGTAGAAATTTTGAAATCTTTCAGGGTGCAAAGTGGGAAAAGCCGGAAACAATTTGAATTATTTTAGTGACACTTGCTTCATGGTGTTGGAGGAGATGTCCAAAACATAACCAATTATTTCATGCTACCGAAGATGGAGACTAATTGATGCAAGGAAAGTGGGTAAAAACAAGGGTCTAATGAAGGAAAGGAGTTAAAGAGACCAAACTGTTGATTTTTGCACAAATACCAATTCAGAATCCTACTGTAGGCTTGTTGATTCACAAAGAATATTAGTCCTAAAAGTTTTAATAAATTTGTTGATTCCTACTAATACCAGAATATTTGGGAAGAAAATAGAACTCTCTCAATATTATTAATTCATCAAAAACCCTTTTGCTCCAAGACTTACATGCATTTATATAATAGTAGAAATCTTAAACAAACTAGGAAACTAAAATACTAAATAATTAGGAAACCAAATAAAAAAAATAATTTCCTAATTAAATTAGTAAATAAAATAAAATTTTCAAAATTTCTTAATTGAATGATATTGATCACGTTTAAATAAAATACCAAAATTCGGGTTACCCTGCATCATTCTCCTCAAGTTGAAAAGAATTCGTCCTCGAATTCAGCTTCGTTTGAATTTAGGCTTTCGACCATTCCAAAATTTGAGCCCTATAAATATTATGAAAGCTTGACCTACAATGGCTTGTAGACGAATTGTACAATCAATTTGAATGGAGTTTAGTCTTTCGTTGACACTAGACTTCTAAGCAACCCAAAATCCAGACTTATTGAATAAATACTTGCGCATCTTTGACCGAGAGGTTGAACCACATAATCCATGTGTCTATGGAGCAAATCTACGAAGACAATTCCATCCACCCTTTTGATTAATGAAAATTTTGAATAACGAACATTGGCTACCTTCCAAATTAATTTGCTAAATGATTATATAGATCGTGCACATATTTGTTGAAGGCACTTGAAAAGCTCTTCATTGATGATTGCATTTTGCCATCTGTCCATTTCCTTGACCAGTAGATACATGGTATCTAAACATGATTCTCTTCATATGTTGTGGGATCAAGGCACGATGTTGGAACATTTTTTGTACCATACAAAAAAATAAACCTTTCTTTTGCTTTCATACCAGCAACAATAATTTTGTGGCTCTCAAATATCTCATCCTTGAGATGAGCGACGACAACGTAGTGTCCACGGTCTCAATGCTATTAACACCTTTGCTAGTGTCTAAAGAATTTTCATCATATAGTGGAGCATCACAATCTTCTTTTATAGTGATTAGAAAATTATCTTCCGGATATTCATCGAATTTTGGAGGTAAATTCCTATCAAATTTTGACTGTGTAGGAGATGAATAGGCATTAAAAAATGCCTTATTCGACTCCGTATCAAAAACTTGAATCTTCTCCGGTTCAAAGCCGCAACAACTTTATTGTTGTAATGACCACTTTTAGGTTTTCCATCTACATGTATAGTTGATTTTGGATACTCCATAAGAAATTTAGTAGGATAAATTTTGCCCAGGAAAGTGGAAGCGATTGAAGAAATCCGATTGACACTAGGTAACTTATCTTCCACAAAATGAGATGGGATATGGTTGCCATGTTGATAAACATCCATGAATTTATGGACTTGAATAGTCAACACATTAACCGCTTGTTCTAATTGAGCTATCTGACCATGTACGGGCAGCTTGTTAACAGATATGTTCCGACCACCAAGACTTTTCCCAAGTGACATGTTGCAGGAAAGATTGCAAACTATGATACTAACTGTGCCGAGAAGCGGGTAGAAATAAGGATATAATGTACGAAAGGGGGCTAAAGAGACCAAATCGTTAATTTGTGCACAAATATCAGTTCAAAATTCTATTCTATGCTCGTTGATTCACGAAGAATATCTGTTTTAAAGGTTTCAATAAATCTGTTGATTCTTACGAATACCAGAATAATTAGGAAGAAAAGAGAGAACTCTTTTGATATTATAAATTCATCAAGAACCCTTTTGTCCTAAGGCTTATATGCATTTATACAGTAGTAGAAACCATAAACAAACTAGGAAACTAAAATCCTAAATAATTAGGAAACCAAATAAAATAAATCTTAATGGAATTAAAAACTAAAATAAAATAATTTTTTAATTAAATTAGGAAATAAAATAAATCTTTCAAAATTTTCTAATTGATCGGCATTGACCACATTCAAATAAAATACCAAAATTCGGGTCACCCATACTGCATCACTAATAGAGGCTGGGAAAAGTTAGGCCTTCATAATATTCCCATAACAAAAAGAAAAAGCTGTTGGGAAGGAGAAGGATCTTTCACGGAAATCTCACCTTTTGTGAGCTTGACTAAGTGGAAATACAAATGTGAGGTAGGCTGGTGAAATAGTGCTGGTGGGCATAGGATCATCTGGGTGGGTAAGAGAAGGGTTTTGGTGGGTAGAGTGGATGGGTAAGAGAATCGACCACCACTGGAGAGCCTAGTTGAGAGGTGGGTCAACACCCCTTAGTTGATGCTCCCTGGAGTCATAGTGAAGCAAATTGGGAGATGATTTTTTATATTTGAGTTCCTAGTGGAGGAAAAAAGGGAGGGGTTTGAGCGAGGAGAAGAGGTTGATAGATGGTAGAGAAATTATGTGGGATTGTTGAAGCTCAGTGACAAGGGCAATAAGGTAGGGTAGGTTGGAGGAGGTGGTGTGGGTTAGAGCTATAAGATAAAAAAGATCAGGAAAAAACCATTTTATCCCAATATGCAAACTAAAAAAAGATGCAAAAAAAATTCCACACCAGAACACACAAATTTCCTAGAAAAAACCTAAGATCAGGTAAAAATCACAGAGGCACACTAATCTAATTTGAAACGAGCAAAATACCGAGAGGTATACAAAGGAGGTTGCCCTCCACATTATTATATAACATTATGCCTACAAAATGTTATGGCGAAGATACCATAGTACCTTCTTTACCAAACTATTCAAATTTGAGTCAGTATCCATGCTATCAGTTTCCACACAACCTCACAAGATTCAGGAGACTGTGGATCTTCTCGAACAAAGGATTATAAAGGAAGTATCTGGGGAAATGAGATAGGCTGGGGAGAAGGAGACGTCAGAAGTTAGGTGGTGGGAGAGGTGTCATTTCTTTAGAAGAGGATTTGAAAGTCTAAGGCTCCTTCCTAGGTCACTTATTTTGGATGGATAGTGGCATGGGGGTCTATTCTCATATTGGATAACCTAAGGAGGAGGGGCTTTCAACTTCCTAAGCAATTGTCTATATGTTTATCCGATGAAGAGTCCATCAGCCACCTCCTTTGGTTTGTCGTACAGTGTGAGAGTTTTGGGTATTTATATTTTCAGCTGTTGGTATGGCGTGGTCCTTGTCTTGATTTTTCAGAGGCTCATTTGAATGTTAGATAGGGGATGGCCGAGAAAGAGCCTGCAGGAAGAAAAAGAATGGAAGGATGTTAAGGATGTTTGAGGATATAGTAATGTCCATAGACAGGCTAAAATAAACTTTTTTCATATGTTCTATTTTATTTTTTGGGGACGAATAGCTTCAACCGGTTGGGCTTAGTGCCATTTCTTGAGTTTTTGAGGAGATGGGGTCATCTTACTTTGTTAAGTTTTTCATCTGACTGAAATTGGGTGAAGCATCCCTATATTAATATTACTTTTTATTTTATCCAATTTACCAAATTGGTAGTAAACAAAAGACTGACATCAGCGTGGACTATGAGGATGTTGCAATGTCGCTGGCATAGCATTACCCAACAAATGTGTCTCTTTATGTGCTTCCACTTCCAACATTAAAGTTTTTCTTAATCTGAAAATGTTGAATGCGGTGAATGGAAGGCTACATGTAAATATTTTGTTTGTGATCCAATGTTCAAATGCAGGAGAAGAGTATGCAACTGATGGAACTGCTTTTATTTTTGGTAAAGATATATCTTTAAATCCCAAGGCTGCGCGTCGTCAGGTGTGTTGCTATTTCTTTGTCTATTATATAATTATGATTAAATTAGACTATGTAAAAATAATGTATGGAGTACCCAAGATAACTTGGTTTATTGTATTTTTTCTTGTCAGATTGGTTACTGTCCTCAATTTGATGCTCTGCTAGAGTTTCTAACCGTCCAAGAACATCTTGAGCTGTATGCAAGAATAAAAGGAGTCCCAGATTACAAGATGGAAGATGTAATGTCTCACTCGAACCTAGTATTTTTCAGAGTTATATCTTGATTTTTGAGCAGGTTGTTGATTCCAAAGTTCTGTCCATTTTTAGTGAACTTTCTTGTACACTTGGATATGAACTTGTGTTCATACTTTTGTTTTGATGGTGTTATTGCTTGGTGCAACAATATGAAATTGAGTTTTCAAGCATGAGAGATTGATCAAAAGTAGTAGGTTAGGTGTTCTGCCAGTCTATCTGTCACAAAACCATATTGATGAGGAATAAAACTGATCAATGGTGCTGTGTTTTTTTTTTTGGTTCCTTTTTTCTAGACAAGGTGTTTCTAATAAACTTAGCAAATTGAGAGTTAGTTTCTCCTTATTTTGTAAGCTTTTACGTATATGCAAACAACAAGTTTGTATAAGCTCTTTTTTTACCCTTCAAGGTTTGATGCACTTTCTCTCTTCTTTTTTTTTCTGTTTTTTCTTTCTTTGGTAATTCTATATGTTTTTGTTATATTTCCATTTTGGGGGGTGGGTTCTAATGGCAAATATTTGAAGCACACCATTTGCATTTTAATTATAGTGGCGAATGGCGATACATGAATAATTTAGTTTTTGCCACGATTATGAGCAGGTTGTTATGGAAAAGTTGGTGGAATT
Source organism: Ilex asprella (assembly GCA_023539305.1). Lineage (NCBI taxonomy): Eukaryota > Viridiplantae > Streptophyta > Magnoliopsida > Aquifoliales > Aquifoliaceae > Ilex > Ilex asprella. Next base: position 1,220,705 of record CM042200.1, on the reverse strand, counting down.
TGACTTGTTGAAGCATGCTAGTAAACCATCATTTACCCTAAGTGGAGGAAACAAGCGCAAATTATCTGTCGCAATAGCAATGATTGGAGACCCTCCAATAGTCATTCTTGATGAGCCATCCACAGGTAAATCACATTTGTTTTTTTTTAAGATATTAGTATTTACTTTTATTGATTTCTTTTTTTGCATACGTTGAATCCCCTGAAATGGTGAATTACTAGCAGTTCGAAACTTCCCTTTATTACATTTGGTGGGCATGCAATATATGAAGTGAGTTCTACTAAATTGATTTACACCGGATGATGTATAATAGTAATTTTTTTAGGCTTAGGATCTTCTAGTATCAATAGCATATGCAGTAGAAGTATGTTTGAGTAGATATCATATGCTACATATAGAGGTTCCATGCAGACTGAAAATTCAGAGATGGACAATACATTTGATTCCATCTAGTTCTAAGCCAAATTTACATATGTTTTGAAGCTGCTTTTAATGTGTTTTGAGAAACCTGAGTTTGGTTTCGTTAACAACTTCTGAATCAGAAAATCAGAGCCTGGATTTCCATTACTTTCAGGCCTGTAGTTAAATTAGCCTTTTATGGTCCTCTTTTATTGTTTTCCTTTCTTCCTTGATGAGTGTTGGACTATATAAGGGTTAGAAGAATGGGGAGAGAAGTTAAATAATATAACCAGAGGAGTTAAAATTTGAAAGAGTTGTTACATTTCTCCACTCCACAATTATTTATGTTACAAGAGAATGGAAAAATTAGCCAAAAAAAACTGCTGGATTATATTCTTGCATATTCGGACTAATCACCGTACCTTCTTACACTCCCCCTCAAGTTGGTGCATAGATTTCTCACACCCAACTTGTATACAATAGGATGAAAAAACTTATTGCCAAAACCCTTAGTGAACGCATCAACTATTGATTTTTTGATTTCCTAAAGTTTATACAAATCCAATCTTCATTCAGCTTCTCCTTAATAAAATGCTAGTCAATCTCATTATATTATATTAGATCATGCTGAATGGGATTATTGGCAATATTGATAGCTACCTTTTATCTGCTTTTTTTTTTCTCGAAAAGTTACGGCTATCTTATAAATATACAGCTTTATGGGTCTGTTACAACCAACCCCAAATCACTCTTCAGTCTTTGAATCCACATGAGCTCACAAATCCCGTGTGGCATAACACATAACCTTATATTTAACTTCTGCACTGGATCTAGCAAACACTGGTCACATACTTCTTCAAGTGACAAGGTTACTGACTATGAATGTACAGTTACCCGAGATAGATCATTTACTGCCGTTGACCCCCTCCAATCGATGTCCGTGAACATCTCCTCCTTCAAGAGGGATGATTAGATACAATATCCTTTTCTTGAAGCAGACTTCAGGTATCGCAAAATATGACAAATCGTCTCCAGATGTGGAGCATTGGGATCATGCCCAAACTGGCTAACAACCTATGTCTCGGCATGTGTGAGAGAGAATCCATTCCCCTACCAATAGAGCATCAAATTGGCACAAAGAACCCTACTATATCGAATTTTAATCAACCTTAAACCATTCCCCTACCAATAGGACATCAAATGGACACCAAAAACTTCTACAATAAACAATGTTCTTAAAGACTTTGAGCTGATCCTTCCCAACCCCTGCGGTGACACAAGCATTGGGCTGTCCTTTTTTGTCGCTCTAACTTTCTTGAGAATTATCCTTTCGCCCTTGTCCTACATCACAGTGCCACCTCAAGACTTCGATGTGACATAATTTAGGTATGAGACTAGATTGTGATCACACTACTGCTAGACTAGCAATATTGCATCTTTCATGATCCTATTAGTTACAAGATCCATAGGCAAGTAGGAATGACAATCTGACATTAGAAATCGTTATGAAGCCTTGTCTGATCAATTATGAGTTTACACTTTACACACAAGAACATTTAACACTATGCAAGATCTGCAATATAGAGAGCTTATGAAGTTACAAGATTTGTTAGTAGAAGCATGATCCCACTTTTTACTTGTAAAGAGAGCTTATATCCCACTGTGAATGATTAGAACTGCTCAAGTTCAGTTTATATGCTTAAGGAGTTTCTCCACTCATTGGCAATTGGTTTTGAATTGGATGTTCTAACATAGTATTAAAGTTGGGCTTTGGGTAGTCTGTGGGTCAAGTCTCTTACCCATTTGTATTTTCCTGTTTGCATACTTGTTTGTTTGTTTGTTAGTCCCACATGTGAGTCCGAGTCCCACACATGGGAGGGTGTAAATAGAGCTTGTATCCCATATCGAATGATTAAGACCATCCAAATTTGGTTTATGTGCTTAAGGAGCCTCTCCATTATTGTCAATTGGTTTGAGTTGGATGCTCTAACAGTATTGACTTTAGATTTGATTTTGTCGTAGATTATAAATTGTTTTGTGTTAATCTATGTAGAGTGTGACTGCCTCCTTCCTCTCCTTTCATTTCCCGTAAGAACTTTTAATGCATTAAACATCTAGCAATGCAGTTGTACGTTTTCTTCTGGTGTTTGTTTCCTAGTACTTAATGTAGTTGTCATGTAATAAATTTTTAGGCATGGATCCTATTGCAAAACGATTCATGTGGGCAGTTATATCCAGTCTGTCAACCAGACGAGGGAAGACAGCTGTTATTCTAACTACCCACAGCATGAATGAAGCTCAAGCGCTGTGCACTAGGATTGGAATAATGGTACCTATCAAATCATTTACCTTGAAGTCATCGTTGTGATATACTACATAGATACTCTAATGGGACCATTCTTTGTTTTCCTTTGCATGCTCTGAAGGTTGGAGGGCGACTGAGATGCATTGGAAGTCCCCAGCACTTGAAAACACGATTTGGGAATCATCTTGAACTAGAGGTATACAGTACCTGTAGTTTTGTGTACATGCATATTTAAATATATCATTCTCCTGTCTCTTTCTCAGGTTAAACCTACTGAAGTTAGCTCCGAGGATTTGGAAAATCTGTGCGAAATAATTCAAGAAAAGCTCTTTGACATTCCTTCTCATCCTAGGAGCATACTCGGTGACCTTGAAGTTTGCATTGGGGGTGTAGACTCCATAACATCAGAAAATGCTTCAGTGGCAGAAATTAGCTTGTCAGAGGAGATGATAGTAATAATCGGACGCTGGCTTGGCAATGAAGAAAGAATAAGGACACTGGTGTGTGCATCTAATGGTTCTGTTGGGGTTTTTGGTGAAAAGTTGTCAGAGCAGTTGGTCCGTGATGGTAAGTCTCCTCTTTCTTCATCGTTTCTATTGCTCTTCAGAATGCCATACTGACTATGAAACGTTTTTCTAGAGTTGTGTTTTTGTTGATATGGGATAAGCTTTAATACTGCCCCGCGCATACTACCCCTGCTTGCACTGGGAGAGAGAGACTGAAGTTTCAGGAGACTATGAGAATAAGTGCACTTAATGTTATGAAAAATGGGGAATCAATTGTTGTCAAACTCAGTCTTGCCCAAGAGTCTTTTGTACATAAAATTTGATACCATGTTTATGCATACAACTCAAAACCAACGATCAAAATTTCGTTTTGAAACGGTTGAAACATCTGAAACGTTTCCGTTTCCAAGAAAACCGAAATGAATCACTGATGGAATCGAAATTCTAATATTTCGAGGTGTTTCATAATGTTTTGTTATATTTCAATGCATTTGTACAATTATTTCAGATTGTTTTAAGGTATTTCAAGATATTTTGGTATATTTCGACCAATATTTTGAAAAAATAATTTTTAAATTTTTTATTTTTTTCATTCCGTTTTCGAAACGTATCGAAACATTTCCGAAACACGTTGAAACATTTCCATTTCTTAGGTGACCGAAACAATGCATCGAAACGAAATTTTGATTCTTGCTCAAAACCAATTGACAATTTGTGGAGGGGCTCACAAGGCTCATATACTAGTTTGCAAGGGATTAGTCCTAACAACGGTGTGTTTCAAAATGTTTCTATGCACCTTTGTGAGAAGACTGCCAATATGCATACACCTTTTAAGGGCTGTTGGCTATTTACTGTCTTGTTTTTATAGGACAGAATATTACTCCTTATATTTGGTCTAAATGATGGATTAGGATTGAGTCTTTGCTAGGGGAATTCTAATGACTTATTCAAGAAAGTTGTATCCTGTAAACTTTGACTCTTCTTAACTAATTTTACCCTTTTCTCTCTCCCTTCTGTTTGGAGGGATATAGTGGATATTTAGGTGCCTTTTTTGTTAGCTTTCTTCATTTAATGAGATGTAATGCAGCACTAATTTGAAAAAATCTGAAGCAAGTAATACCCCCTTAATTCATGAAAAAAGGTGGGGGATGAACCATAGTACATTGGTTCATGTCCCTGGAGCGGTGGAAGATGAACATCTGGTGAATAGCATTCTAATATGCTACACATAATAAGCTATTGTCAATAAGTGAAAAAGAGCCACCACCACTTACTGGATATTTTATGGTGCTAATACCATACTGATAAAAGTATGGGTAGAATCATGCTGAAGCTGTAGGTATCAGACTTGCCCATTACAAAGCTCGATTTATGGTACTTTGGGTCTGGGACACACCATTCTAGCCACAATATTTTCCATCCACAATTACCCTAGAAAAGTTCACATGAATAATAATAGTGTCATTTGCTAGCCTTAGCCTATGTTTTGGTGTATCATCCTGCCAAGTGCCTTCTCCTTGGTTGCATAGACAATTTTGTGGAAGTTTTTTGTTGCATCTTCACACATCTGAGCTTTGGGATTTAAACCAGCATCCTAAGAGATTGAAAAAATGTTATTGCTACTGTTCCTATACAACAAATAACGATGTAAGTGGTATCCCAAGAAAAGCTCCTCCCAACTTCTTTACAAGAGTTGGGAAGATTCTTCCAGAGAAATCGTGTTTATTGCATAATAACCTTCATAAATCGTGAGTTAAGGTTATTTATGATTCCCATACCAAAGCTACGAATAGGATACATTTTTCTATTTTCAAGGAGGACTTCAGCTTTCCTTCTTTCCTTAAGGTGGTTGTTACAAGGATCGAAATATCGTTTCAATAGATCGTTTCGGTTAGCTCGAAAACAGAAATATTTCGAAAATGCAGTGAAAACGGAGAAAAAATATGAAGATAAGCTTAATAATTGATTAATTGAGCATGTTTATTGAGTTAACATCCATTTATACACGATAACATCCAAGTTAGAGGGAAAAAAAAGGCTTAATAGTGGCGCAAATCACTTCAACTAGTTTCAAACACTTAATTTTCATTAAGCAAATACATTTTTACATACTGTTAAGATCTCATAATTCAAATGAAGTGCTAATGAGTACATGGCTACATCCATTCCGCTGTGGAGTGTCTAATAGACTCATAAATTGGTGCAGGGTAGTCACTTAGAGGAACTCCATATGTGGTATAAACATGATGACAATAGTTAGTCCAACAACAAGAGTTTGTCCAACTCATATAATTACGATAATATAAATCATACTCTGTCTTGAACTTCTGATAGTCCTTAGCACTACATCTAATCTGTGTGGAAACGAATGTACTGGTCCCTCCCCAACCTTCATCTTGCTTATATGAGGATAATGTCTGAGAGTCATGGCTAGATCTATAAACATATGTTGAGGATTCATATTCGTATCCTCGTGAGTTATACCCCGATTCATAATCATATGAGGGAATGTCATATCCAAAATCATTATATCTAAGACAATGCTATGATTATAGTTAAAATCGGTCAATCTTTTAGCTTGTTCCATGACATTTTAAACCATTTCAATCTTAGTAAATTCATGCAAAATAAAATCCAAAGAGTGGGAAGCACAAGGAGTCTAATATAAGTGTGATTTTCTTTCCATTAACATATCACTAGTCTTTTTGAATGCACTATCATTGTCTATAATAATCTGAACCACATATTTCTCTTAAATCTCCTCAACTACAGCATCCATCAACCCAAAAATATAATTATCATGCTTGTCATGACCAAAACTATCAATTGCCTTGTGGAAGATAATTTTTTCATCGTAGTATATCAAAAAGTTTTTTTTCTTTTTCGGTAAGTTAGTTCTCTATCTCATTATCTAGTAATGACCAGTCAATATTATATGGAGTTGGGCCTTGAACACCCACTCGAGCTAAGACAATTTCATCAATTGGTAAAAATTACCTTAAGTTTTGTTTGGTAGAATATTCTCATAAATGAAATATTTGACAATGATATGTTTTGTCGACTTCGCCCATTTTTTGGGATTTTACATATGAGTTAGTTTGGCTTGCTTGACTTCCCTATTCTGATACATTGAAGGATCCATCTTTTCGATTGTGAGATATTTTTTTTTGTCCATCAACTTTTGTGATTTTCTTGGGAATTTATCCAAGTTTTTTTTGCACCATGTCAACACGCCAAACCCCTAGATGTACCACCTTTTTTGGTAGATGGTCCATAACTTCCTCCTTTAAAGCCCTGCTCGGCCATATGTATGTCACGAAGAGACTGTTATTTTTCATATTTAATATCAGTTCACTCGTCTATATCCATACCATAATCTGAATACTCACCAAAAGAAAAAATTTTGATACTATTTCTTCGTCTTAATCCACTAATTAAATTTTGTCTTATTTTTTTTTTTGTTTATCAGTCACTTCTGCACTTTCATTCTTGTTTCGATTTACGAAATTCCTCATAACTCTTGAAATTTCTAAAGGACATTTCTCACATTATTCCGCATTATTATAACTGTTTGCCAAGTGTTGCATCAAACGTGACACACCGCAACCCTTCTTTATTTTATGGCAAAGATTGCACATTATCTGTTGTCGATTATCCTCAATTCGCTCTCCATAATTTCATCCAATATCACATTCTTTTTTCTTTTTCTTGATTGATTCAGTAACCATATTTTCTGACATCAAATTACTCAGAAATATTATTCCATTAATATTAAAATCATTGCATAAACAATTTTTACACACAAAAATACTTAATTTCATATATTTAACAAACAAGATATATATACCATAAAATTAATTGTAGCTATTTAACAAACAATGTATATTGTTAATATATCAATTTAGCAAATAATAATAATATACAAGAATAAAAAGGAAAAAGGAAAAAAGGAGAAGAATATAGCAAGGTTTATTAACAATGATAAAAGGAAAAAAAAGGAAGGGGCGAAGGGCATTAGTTTAATTAACAAATATAAAGACATGACAAAAAAAATACAAAAAAAAAAAGAAAAGAAAGGGGGAGGAGTTAAAATAGACGTTGCTTCTCACATCTCAGCAGAATGCACGCGAGAGAGAGAGAGAACAAACGCTGAGACGTAGACTTATGAGAGAGAGAGAGTGAGAGTAGATCTGAGACTCATGAAGACCTGCTAGCCCCATCCCCACCTAGATTTGCAGATCTGAGAGAAAGAGGGTGCAATATTCATCCCAGATTTGTATATCAAATCGAGAAACAAACTCGAAGAAGACCCAACAGAGAAGGAGGAAGAAATAGATGAGAAAAAAAAGAGAAAGGAAGAAGCTCATACCTGGCTAGATTTGGACCGTGGGAGTGGTGGGTGGCTTAGATATGCTCAGATATGGACTCAGACGATAAATTGAACTCTTATCCTTTTGATTTCTAAGTGTCCTCTCTGTCTCTCTATCGTCCGGTCTTTCTCTATCATGTTGAACGATAATTTTCTAATCTTGGAATGACAATTTTCTGAGCTCTCTACGGGGGAGAATCCCATTCTTGGTGTGGACCTGTAATTTTCTGATACCAGTCGAATCAAGACAATGTTTCGACCGAAAGGGTTCGTAATAGTGACGTTTCACTCGAAACTTAGGAATTTTTGGTTTACACCTGTGTTTCGTGTCGGTGTGTTGAAAATCCAAAACATTTTAAACGTTTCGACATGATATTTTTGATCCTTGGGTTGTTGATATTCGTATTAAGTGTGCTACATTATTCAGCCTAAGACTCGCATACATTGAGTTAGGGGTGCAACTTGGGTGGGTCAACCCAAACTCAACCCAAGCCCAATCCAAAAATAAGGTTTGAGTTAGAATTTTTAATACTTGGGTTGGACTTGGGCAAAAAAACTCTAACTCGAATTGAATTTGAGTAAGCCTCGGGTTGAGGCCTAAACTCAAATATTAAAATCGGGTTGAACCTGAATATACATAAATATATAAATATATTTAACTAGGGTTAGTATTTATCTTCACTCTCTAGAGTCTAGACTTTCACTTCACTTCAAGTCTTTACCCCTGCAGTACTCGGATTGAGTACCTCGGATTGAGGTAAGGTTAGGGTTAGGGTTGAGTACCTAAGATTGGGTTAGGGTTGACCTCTCAACCCGCCTGAGTTGCACCTTTACCTACTGTGGGGAGCTCAGTTGGCATAAAGAAGGGATTGCAATTGTGTGTAAAGAGAGGGTGTATCCCAGCTGTAATGATTAGGTCCCCCATGGTAGGTTATGTGGTTTGTTAAGTTGAGAGAATTAACACAATATTAGAGAGAAACAGAGAGGGGTCAAAACTTAATCTACCTCTCACAAACCACTTGTATTTATAGTTAACTCATAATAATACAAAAGACGTATACACCTTCTAATATTTACACATAATACCCTAATATTCTTAACACTCCCCCTCAAGCTAGACTATATATATCATATAGTCCAAGCTTGGAACAAATTACTGTAAGACGTGTACCATTCAATGCTTTGGTAAACATATCTGTAAGCTGATCTTCAGATTTCACAAATGGAGTCGTAATATCTCCAACTACTATCTTGTCACGAATAAAGTGACAATCAACCTCAATATGTTTGGTTCTCTCGTGAAACACTAGTTTGAGAACGATATGAATAACTGTCTGGTTGTCACTGAACAACTGTAAAGAAGGTTAAACTAGAAATTCAATTTCCTGGAGGAAGTGTAATAGCCAAGTCAACTCACTCGTCGTATGTGTCATTGCCCTATACTCTGTCTTCGCACTGGATCTCGCTACCACGGGTTGTTTCTTACTTTTTCATGAGACAATGTTACCTCCTAAGAAAGTACAATAACCAGTGGTTGATCTCCTATCAAAAGGAGATCCAATCCAATCAGCATTTGAGAAACTTTTCACTCTAAGATGTCCATTGACTCGATATAACAATTCAAGGCTAGGAGCACGTTTGAGATATCGTAGAATACGAGTAACTGTCTGCCAATGTGGTACTCTAGGAGACCCCATAAATTGACGTATTATACTGACTGCATAGGAAATGTCCGATCGAGTAATACTGAGATAATAGAGCTTCCCAACCAATCTGAGATACCGACCTGGATTCTCAAACAGTGCACCATCATCCATCAGTAGTTTCTGATTTGAATCCATAGGAACATCAATATGTCTGCCACCCAGCAAACTTGCTTCCTCTAGCATGTCAAGTACATATTTCCTCTGGGATAAGCAAATACCCAGTTTAGATCGAGCCACTTCAATACCCAAAAAATACTTGGGTTTTCCCAAATCCTTAATATGAAATCGGTCTTACAGGAAGGTTTTTAACTTGGTAATCCCCTCAGAATTATTTTCAGTAATTACAATATCATCTACATAGACCACCAATAGAATATATCCGGCATCCATCTGTCTATGAAAAACAGAAAGGTCTGTCTGACATCGAAGAAGACCAAACTCTAAAACTGCATCTGAAAACTTACCAAACCATGCCCTCGGTGATTGCTTCAAACTATACAAAGATTTCTTTAACCGACATACAATCTTACCGTACTCTCCCTGAACAGTGAACTCGTGGCTACTCCATATATACCTCTTCAACCAAGTTACTATATAGAAATACATTCTTGACATCTAACTGAAACAGGGACCAATCAAAATTAGCAGCCAAAGAAATTAAGATACGAATAGAGAAAATTTTGGCAACAGGAGAGAAAGTCTCCTCATAATTAACACCATAGGTCTAAGTAAAGTCTTTTGCAACAAGCCGGGCTTTGAGACGCTCCACAGAACCATCAGGATGAAATTTAACAGTATACACCCAACGATAACCAACAGGTTTACCAGGAGGTAAAGGAACGAGATCCCAAGTCCTATTATGATGTAAGACATTCATCTCCTCCTCCATAGCTTTCTTCCAATCCGGATCAGATAACGCATCCTGTAAGTGTTTAGGGATAACGATAGTAGATAATTGAGTGATAAAATAAGAGAAAACAGGAGACAAGACATCATATGAAACAAAATGAGCAATGAGATGATTAGTAACACACGAATGAGTACCTTTTCGAAGAGTAATAGGTAAAGAGTCTAAATTACCTGATGTACCAAGATCAGCTGACGACAAGGAAGACAGTACGGGCACATCAGTCGATGGGCGAGGACGACGAGAGTATACACGAAGAGGTAAAATAGGTGGTAACATATTAGGCAACGAAATATCTGACGGTGAGAGAAGAGATGGTGGTATAAGAGACGACCCAAAGTCCAGATCCAAATGCTAAGTAGGTGCCAAAAAAAATGGAACAAATTCCTCAAACGTGACATCGGCACTAGTAAAGTATCATCGTAGGAAAGGACTAAAGTAACGAAACCCCTTCTGTGTGTGTGAGTATCCAAGAAATATACATTTGGTAGTTCGAGGGTCAAGTTTATCAAACCTAAGGCCTAAGTTGTGAACATAATTACACACCCAAAACTTTAGGAGTTAAGAAAAATAAGGACTTATAAGAAAAAATAATAGAATATGGACTTTGTCTATTTAACACAGAGGATGACATATGATTAAAAAGATGACAAGTAGTGAGAACATCATTCCAAAAATATCGGGGAATATTCATCTGGAATAACAATACACGGCTGACTTCCAACAAATTACAGTTCTTGTGTTCAGCAACACCATTCTGTGGAGAGGTGTAAGTACAAGAAGTCTGATGAATAATATTAGTTTTACTAAGATAAGCTGAAAAAGAATTAGATTCATATTTTCGAGCATTATCAGAACGTAAAATACGTATGCAACAACCATACTGAGTTTTTTATTTTCTTGCAAAAGGTCTTAAATATAGAGAATAATTCAGAACGGACTTTCATCAGAAATAACCTTGTCACGCGAGAATAATCATCCATAAATGACACAAAATAAGGATATTTATTAGATGAAGTATTTTTTATTGGACCCCATACATCAGAATGTACCAACTCAAATAGACTAGACACACGATTATTGACTTTAGACTGAAAGGACACACGGTGATGCTTACTAAGTTGACAAGTTTCACAAGACATAGACGAAATATAACTAAGACTGGAAATTTGGCGCTTCAGATTCTGGAGAGAGGGATGTTCAAGTTGACTATGCCATTGAAAAGGAGATAACGAGGTCTATAAAGTTTGAGTAGGTGAATCAAGGTCAAAGTAATATAGGCCACCAGCTTCATGTCCCGTATCAATCTTCTTCTTCGTCTTAAGATCCTGAAATACACAATAAGAGGGATAAAATGTTACGGAACAATTGAGAAAACGGGTAATCTTACTAATAGAAAGTAAATTAAAAAGAAACTGTGAAACAAATAACACAAAGGATAGGGACATATCAGGACTCAAGTGAGTAGTCTCGAAACCTGAAACTTTAGAGCAAGTACCATTAGCAAAAATAACACTATGTATGGAAGTAGTAGACTGATAAGTAGAAAAAACATCAGACGCACCAGTCATGTGGTCAGAAGTGTCAGAGTCTATGATCCAAGGATTGCGAGTGGAGAACAATAAACAAGTGGAAGTGGTACTTGACTGGGCAAAAGTAGCAGTGGAGAAAGATGAAACAACGTATTGCAAGGACAGGAACTGAGCATACTCCTCTTGTGTAATAGTAACCGACCCAGAGTCTGGTGGAGCTGACCGAGGTATGGAAGTAACAACTGATGTGTCATCCTGATAGGAAACCTGATTAGCAGCACCAAAAGAATTTTCATGTAAATCCTAACAGAAATCAACAGTGTGCCCTCCACGACCACAGTGAGTACAGGAATGAGGTTCACTACGGCCCCCCACAACCACCCGTACGATCTCTTGTATGACCTCCCCAACCACCACGATTACCACGTCGACCTCAATGACCATTGTTGTGGCCACTAGGAACCACCATAGCTGAAGTCTGAATGATCAGTGGAAATACCATGATCAATGCCTAAAGGAATAGTAGACAAAGTAGCACACTGTAAACAGGAGAAAACCTCAAGTAGAAGGGGAAGACTGGAGCTACCCAAAATCTGAGAGCGAATAGACTCATATAACCTTCCAGAAACTAAACAACATTCAAATCTTCATGTTGCTTATGTCAAACTGCTACATCAGTAGTGAACGGATGGTAGAGCTTCAACTTCTCACAAACTCTCTGAACATGAGAGTAATAATCCTCGAGACTCTGAGTACCCTGCTACAGGCAAAAATACTGTTTGCACACCTCATAAGCAAGGGTAAAATTACCTATACCCGAATACATAGTAACCAAGTGATCCCATATGTCGTCTTTGACAATATCAAGATAGAGCAGAGTAGAGCTAATACTAGGCTCAATATTATTCAACAGTAAAAAGATAATCTGAGCATCCTCTTGTTCCCACTGCTCATACCCAAGAGTATCCTCCTTGGATTTGGAATTCACCAAATATTTCTTAAATCCTTTACCTTTAAGAAATACTTGAACAGATCGTGACCATAAAATATAATTGGTCTCATTGAACTTAACAGAAGTCATGGGACCATTAACGAGAACTACGGGAGCAAAGGTGGGTGGCATCTTGCTTGGGTTCCATAGTGTGGCAAACAGTAAAAAGGACTTACTGGACAACTGAACCGAGCAAGGGTCAGGTGCTGGGCTGTTGAACTGGACAAGGGGAGTGCACTGGACTGTTGAACCGAACAGGGAGAGCTCGCTGTACCATTGAACCGGGGAAAAAAAAAGATGGAACCAGTCTGAACTAGTGTAAAACTGACTGAATTAAGATTGAACTGGTGAAAACTCATTGAACCGGGGTTGGTCTGAAGGCTACTAGATTTGGGCCGAGTCTCATAGATCTGGGTCTGGATCTAGATTTGAATATGGATCCGGGTCTAAATCTGGATCTGGATCTAGATCTGGACTGGGCTTGGATCTAGATTTGGATATATTACCCAAACCCGTAACCGACCCAGTTCCAGTGGTCGTCTTCTTCACCAACAAACCCTGATGCTCCTTCAATGTTGACGGTAATGAACAGAACACCAACCAGCAGCCACACCAAAAACACCAGTCGACGGAGCCAAGAACAACCGCACCAGTACACCGGTAAATGACGCCAAGAACAACCAGCGATTACACCATCGAAGCAGAACCAGAAGACACCACACCACCACGAAGCAGTCGACACGAAGCAAAACCAGAAGCCACCACGCCACCACACCACCACGAAGTAGAACTAGAAGCCACCAACATCGACCACACCAGTCAACCACCACCACTAGACGAGACCGCGATGAACAACACCACACAACCGTAAACTCCAACAGTAGTTACAGCGACAGTAGTCACACAATCGCAAACCAGAAGAGTTAATATTTGTATTGTTTTGGCCCTGATACCATGTTAAGTTGAGAGAATTAACACAATATTATAGAGAAACAGAGAGGGGTCAAAACTTAACATACTTCTCACAAACCACTTGTATTTATCGTAAACTTATAATACTACAAAAGTCGTATACACCCTCTAATATTTACACATAATACCCTAATACCTTTAACATGACTAATGGACCTCTCTAGTCATTGCCAACATGTTTTGGATGGATATTGGCAACATGGTATCACCGTATAAGAGCTAGGTATTGAGTGGTAAGTGGGCCAAGTCTCTTATCCATTTGAAATTTTCAGTATTTGTTTGTTTGTTTGTAAAGTGAGCTTGTGTCCCATATTGAATGATTAGGGTTACCCGAAGTAGGTTTATGGGGTTAAGGGGCCTCTCTATCAGTGTCAGTTTTTTTGACCGAACTATCAATGTCAATTGACTTTGGGATAGCTACCTCTAAAAGTATACAACATAGAGAACAATGTCTTTGATTCTTCTTATGAAATCATAGATTCAAAGGGTGAAGAGAATAAATGAGTTCCAATTATGTAACAATTTTTAGAAGAGATTCTTGAGGTGTATTGATTGGTAATTATTAGAGGGTTGTTTTTCTTTTTTGGAACTTAAAGATGTTGGAAGTTGGTATTTAGAGGCAATCTTTCAGTGCTTTGAATGGTGTCTTGGTCCTCTTCATTCTCTTGACTATGTTTGTTCTTTCTTCAGTTAGGCAAATGCTTGCCCATAGTTACTAGAAATTGCTAAATGTCTGATGACCCATAATCTGGGTGCAACAATCTCAAATGAAGTGAGTTTGCGATTTAGATCACTTAAATTTATGATCCCAAGTTGTTATACTAACCCCAAATTGATTTGCTTTACAACATGTATCACAAATATAAAATAAAAATTAATTAACTATGTATGCATGGATATATAATTATATATAATTTTGGATAATAGGAAATCAAGCATAGTTGTAAAATAAATAGTAGTTGATTGTGTTTATGGATGTATTATTATATATAATCTTGTATAGTAGTGAAATCCATACGAGATTATATGAGAAAATTGAAAGGCAAGTTTTACTGGAGGACAACAATATTGTACAAGATGGAATATTAGGCAACTAGAAAATAATATAGTGACTAAATGAGTGTAGCAGAAATAAGAATGTTGAGGTAGATGTGTAGAAAAACTAAAAAAAAAATAGAATTTTAAATGACCGTATTAGAGAAATAATAGGAGTAGCTCCAATTGAGGACAAGTTGAGAGAGAATAGATCAAGATGGTTTGGTCATGTTCAATAGAGGTCGATAGAGACAATGGTAAGAAAAAGTGATAGAATATCTCTTAATGGTACTAGGAGTAGGGGTAAGCTTAAATTAACATTGAACGAAATAATAAGAAAAGATATGAAAATACTTAACTTAAATGAGAGGATAGTGTATGATCAAAATGAATGGTGAACACGGACTCATACAGTCGACCCCAAATGATTGGGACATAAGATTTGATTTAGTTTGGTTTGGTTTGATTTGGTTTGTAGTGAAAGCGATCTAGGTAAGGGTTTCAAAGCGATCTAGGTAAGGGTTTCAAAATCAATTGTGATCCAAAGCACAGTATGAACTTCGCCTACCTTTATTGTACTACGTACCTAAGAAAGTGTCGTAATGCATATCCGTACTCGTACAACATCCCAAACCGACCCAAAATCTAGGTAACATTGTGCCTGCCCCCTCCTGCTAGGTGTCCATAATTAACCACTCAACAACTTTGAAATTGATTAATAATAAACTGGCCTTACCCTAGGACATGAGGTGTCTATGTTCTTTCATCATTGGCATTCTAAGCACGGTAAATTGGACTTTGGTTCTTGTAGACGGTATATATGGGTAATTTTCTTTCTTGACTTCCCTCAGTTTTTCCCTATTTTAAGGAATGATTACATTGAAAAGTTTCACCAAACACCATGAAATGAGTTATCCTATGCTCACAGTGTTTTCTCAATAAAATGCAATTGTATTCTTACATATTGACTTCTCTCATCAGTTTAACCAACTGATTGTCATAAATATTCTGTTATTCTTCGTATAGCATTTTTTTTTAGCATTCTTGATCTTTTTGTCCAGGTCAATTGGTTGTTCACTTCCATTTTCCTCTTTTTGAACCTTTTTCCTTTCTTTGTGTTTCTCAATTCATTTACCTTTGTTTTTTAATGTACAGGTGGCATCCCACTTCCAATTTTTTCTGAGTGGTGGTTAGCCAAAGAGAAGTTCTCAGTGATTGATTCATTTGTTCTATCTTCATTTCCTGGTGCAATCGTCCAAGGTTGCAATGGCTTGAGTGTTAAATATCAGGTAAAATTCACGTGAAAATATAATCTGTCGCTTTTATTTAAGCAGGGGTCTTTATAGTATAGATGGAATAAGCATTGTTTTGTCATCAGTTAGAATCTTTGTTGCCCTGTTTGACTGGCGAAGATGGAGAATTAATTTCATCATATCACCTAGAAGTAGGTCAGGTCCATTGTTATTTTCCTGGCCTTAATATTAGCAATGTTCAAATAGAGCATATATTAATAAAAGAGGACTTCATTTTTTGTTGATCATTTAATTATTCGTATAAGTTTTTTTTCTCCTCGTCCTACGACTCATGGAAGAGCGGAGTTTATGTTAGTGTAAATGATCTTCTGGTAAGGCGTTTTACGTACGGTAGAAATGGTGTCAGGAATAAGATGTTACCTTGCCACCAGAGCAATGGAAGATTGATGTGGTTTCTAACTAAGACCAAAATTTTGTGTCGTTTCGACTGCAGTGTTTCTATGCTAATAATACCAAAGTGAATCAATTATTGAAAAGCAGAATTTCCATGTGTGAAATATTTCAGGATGTTTTTGAATTGAAATCCCAATGTATCGATTCTGTTTTGGACATGTTTCCAAAATGTTTCTGTTTCTGTGTGGACTGAAGCCACGCAATGAATCAAAAATTTGGTACTCAGTGTCCAACAATGTCACCTTGCTCAAGGAAATGGAGAATTTCTCTGTTTTTTAGCATTTTCTTGTTGCAGTTAAACTTGTGTAAACTAAAGTAAAGATAAGAAAAAGATAAGGAAGATGGAGAAAGACAAAGTGGGCTGCTAAAAGAGAGTAGAAAAGTTAGGTTCTCTTCTTGATTAACTTATATTTATATTCACTTAACGTCTCGAAGTACAAAAATACCCTTCATCTTAAAGATGGAAGCGACCACATTTCTAACAGTCTCAACTGTTGGATTTTTTTTTTCCTCCTGAATATCATTTTAGACATTTTTTTTTTGTGACATACATAGTATTAGTCTAGGTAAATCTTTGAAATTGGACTTAAACAGACACCTAGCACAATTGTGAATCTTTACTAGCAAAATTTTCACTTCTGGAAAACTGCAGGATTAGCAGACCATGGATATAGGTAGCAAATTTTCTATTTTCTATTTTGCATTGTTATTGTGAGCCATCTCATGTTTTGCTGATTCAAAACAAGCCAGTCTGGAGGGCTCCTTTCATTTTTTTTCAGGTTTATGAATTCCTTTCATTTCTTTTGTCAATAAGCTGCAAGGACTTGGCAGAAGGTGGCACTGAAACCTATGTGGCAGACCCACCATTGCTTAAAACCAAATGCAGAAATGAAAATCTTGTAGGTTTTTTGCTACATTTTCCTCAGGAAACCTGGAAAAGATAACACAGATGTGTACATCTTCAAATCTCGTTTGTCAGTTCACCCCAAAAAAAAAAAAAACCAAAGAAAAAACCCAAAGGAAAATAAAAAAGCAAAACTCCTTTGTCAAGTTTGTCCTAGTTGCAGATGACAGTACGAGACAGGACAATTGTGCTGTCCATTTCTTAACAAAGACTCTGGAAGATGATTTTACAGGCATTACATTATCAGATTGACTATTCTCACAATGTGAAAGGATAATTTTGCTGTAGGTAAACACGAACAAGTGAAATATTGCCTAGGTGCATATGCTAACAAGTGTGCATGCATCTGCATGCTGTGCTCTACATTCTTGCTCCCTAATCCCGGTACTTATACGTCAAATTTATTGCAGTTGCCGTATGGAGAAGACTTCTCACTTGCCGATGTTTTTGGGCTTGTAGAGCGAAACAGGTGAAATACTTCAAATCTTGTATTTATTTTACTGCACTTTTTCTACTAATCATGCTGACTCACACTCATAGACACCGGGATCGTATGAACCAGGGTCGCATGACCCGAAATGGGGTGACTTTGCAATCCAGAGTGCTCACAAGTCCTGACCCCAAATTATAATTCAAACCACAAATTGATTCATGATTTACATAATCTTACATCATGACCCCAGCACCAAATCACAACTCTAACTTGTTATTTCTTTATTTTGGTGTTCTTTAAACTTATATTTTGATAATATTGATCAGAAATATAAAATAAATATTTATTAACTACGTTATAAGGATATAATTCTATATCGAAGTTTCAAAACGAATGATGATCCAAAATAGCAAACCAACTAAGCTTATACCCACCGTACCACATAATGGAATAAGTAAGTACCGTACCACTTACCAAATCGATCCATGATCCAATTAACATTCCTCACACTTATTTTTATTTTTTATTTTTCTCCAGAAAGCTACTAAGCATAGCTGAGTACAGCGTCAGCCAATCCACCCTTGAAACAATTTTCAATCATTTTGCAGCAAACTCCTGAGGTATCATTTATAACCTATTTATGTACATTGGATTTCCTCTTTTTTTTTCTAGGGGATCCAAAGGTGTAATTTTCTTCATCTCACATGTATAATGTGGAGTCAAACTTCGTAGCTGTTGCAAATCGCAGCTTTATGCGCATTGTACATACTTAAATGTGTATTTATATGCCTTGATCTAGGAATTATTGAGTGGCCTGATAGGTATGTTTTAGAGGAACTCAAGTTCATTTAGGACTTCTTTATTTGGGTAGGCAAATTGTGATCCCAGTTGTCGCATGTCCTAAACCAGCTTTGTTGTCAAAGGGGATTATTTGTAACTTATATATGCTTTGAGTTAATGAGTAAGCGATATTTCTGTTCGACTGTATGAGATGCAGTGACAACATTATTTTTGAAAATTAATTGTCTAAATTGTGCATTGATTTAACATAAGCAACGAAAAGGTTATTATCCAGTTTGGGGTCTATACTCCTGTAATGGCAAAGTAATTGGTAGTCTCCTTTGATAAGTTGAGAACCACAACTATATTTGGCATAGTTCAGTATTTCTAGATATATCTTCTGATTTGTATCATCCTTCCAGAAAAACGAAAACCTCAAGAGAAGGGAAAGAAAGGAAATATGAAAAGGTCTCTATTACATAACACATCTATGATGCATTCTGTCATTTGTTATTGGACTCTGCTGCATGGTTGGAGCCTATACTTAATGTGGTTATTTTTGTTGAGATTTTAAATGCATGAATAAGTGTGTATATTCCAGTGGCACTTAGCGCTCCCCGTTAAGGGTCTTGCTTGAAGCTTGCAAGGGTTGTCCTAGATTTGATTCACGGGGAGTAGACTTTTGACTTATTTCTGGCAGTTTGGTGGGACTAGGGTGCAGCTATCCCTCATCGAGGCCCTAGGGCTTCCTCAGTAGGTAAGGGTGGTTATTGTCACACCCTAGTAGAAATTTTGCATCTCGCCGCCTCTCCCCTTACCATTTTTTACAAAAAAAAAAAAGAAGAATAAGTGTGTACTGTGTGTAGAATATCCGGGACACAAAAAATGAATACCGATGAAGTGAAAAGTAGATATGCATTCAAATGAGATTGAGGAGACGATATTTGTAGTTGATTTGATGAGAATCAACTCAATTGTCTTTGTGAATATTGATGGCCATAATGTCATTTTTAACGATGACATGAATAGGAATTGTTTTAAACTGGTAACACATGAATAAATAAGAATAATGACGATCTAATGAGATACTCTAAAGATGCTTAGGTCTGAGGTACAGTCACATGCATAGTTCAATGTGCTTATCGACCTTCAGCGTTGTCAGCAATTTCAATAGTTCAATGTGCTCATCGAGTGTCTCTCATGCATGTTAGCATGTCCTAGACAAATTAGCATGATGTACCCTACCTGTTTGACCCAGAGTTTGACACAACTTCTCCATAAGAGGATATATTTCTGGAGGATGATATATATGGGTTAGCATGGCGTACTCCTGTTTGATCCGATCTTTGAACCAAAACGTCTACATAGGAGGATAGATGGGTTAGCATGACGAACTACTCCTATTTCATCCTGGTTTGAAACCTATTTTCTCCATAGGAAGATAGATAAGTCATATATAGATAACACTTTTTCGCAAGCACTTCCCAAGATAAACGATTGAGTAGGAATAAATAAGTAAATAAATAAGATCTTAATCTTTAATTACCCTCCAAGTTTTGCTCAATTTTCCTGGTAATGACTCTCCGTAATCGGATGAGACGGGTTCATGTTGAGTGTTAGCAGATTTATGTCAAAAAAACACCTCACTCATACTTGATTCGTATCTAAAGAATCGTTTTATATCAAGTTTGTGTCGTGTATGTAACATGTATAATTAGTATATACAAGAGTTGTATCATTTATTTCTTCTTATTAGTTTTATTCATACTAAATTCGATTATTAATTGTGTCGTATCGAATCCACTCGTTTATTAAATATGTGGCTTATTGGAAAACTTAAATCCTCTAATTTTGTGTCGTATTAACGGATCGTATCAAATTTTGACACTCTAATGGTATCCATGGAAGTAGACGACTGAGTCCTTACATTGACTTGAATAAATAAATGGAAATCACTGTTGATTAAATCTTCATATTAGTAAATGTGAACCAATGAAATTCACTATCGATGGAGTCTTGAAACGAGAACACCATATATTTTTTTTCTTGACAACTACCACCTTTCTTTTTACACCATTAAAGGGTGAACCCATTTTAGCATCGACTCTATTGCTGGTCTATTCATTATGATTGAAGTTCAAAGATGTCACTCTCTATTTGTAGAAAATTATTAGCCAATTTTCTTCCTTCTAGAAAGATGGTGCATGGGGGCGGCTGGTTTTGATCTTTTCTTTCACACTGAGGAAAATGAAGAATATTAATCCTGTTCAATTGAGAGGTGAACTAGTTTGCAAAGATGGAAGTTTAAATTTTGAGTCTATTATGGGAGTCATTCCTAGGTGTATATGTTGGTGATTATCTGATGCATGTGAGACGTAGCCATTAAGCCTGTTTGGAGTTGATTTAAAACCTTAGCTTTTTTTGGTTTCAGAGGAAAAAAAAAGCTTGGTTTGTTTGGACCCAGATTTATTAGGCGGTTTTTTCGCTAGTTTTTTAGGCAAAAATAACTTTTATCAGTACTAAGAAAAAGCTAAAAAATAGGGCTTATCCACAGGCTTATAAGAAAAAGTTGGCTTTTTTGAAAACATTTTGGACGGTTCTAAGAATTTTTTTTAACTCTGATTTTTTCATTTCACTTTTTAAACTTTTGTTTTGCACTTAAAAAAATCAGCTTCAAATGTATATAGCTTGGATAATTAGTCGGGATGCTCTAAGAGGTCTGATGACCCCCTACTTAACAAGGGAAAAAGCACAATGCTTATTCAACATGATTGTGGATGACTTATTGAAATGGAATTTTATTTGTTTGAAAATTTTGAAAGAGAAAATTGGTATGATAATTGTCTTGGTTTAGTAGCAATTGTTGTCTTGTGTAGCTAAATGTGGGACAACCAAGAAAAAATGGGGAAAAAAAAGAAAACATTTAGGGGGAAGGGGATCAATATGTCAATTCACAAATTATAATGAAAAATAGGGCTCTAAAATCAATTTAAAATATTATTTGTTTTTTAGACATTTTAATTGCTAAAAAATTGGCCAAATGGATATATCAATCTCTTAATTGCATATGCATAACATTCCCAATTAGAAACTTCAAACAAGTTGTATCCAATGACTACTCTCATGGGATCCGGAGGTAAATGATAAACAGTAGTACCCTTGTTTTTAAGAGTTAATTCGTATGGATGTACTACACTTGACTGTGGGTTTGACTTCCAATTATATACGTATTGTTACATATAAAATTTATTATTTTGGACAAACGTAGTAATGATTGACTACACGTTAAATTCATATTTGATATAATTATTTTCAAACACTCGATGATTACAGTATAAGTATCTGAAGGGAAAAATTCAAACTTTATCTATCGATCACACGTGTCCTACGTTTCTCCAAAGAAAAAACATGTCTTGAGAATAAGGTAATGAAGAAGATTCACAAAAGTGAAGAAAGTATATTGGAAATAAAAAATATGGTTTGATGTTGACTAACAAATGGAATTACGCAAGTTGTTCTTTGGCATTATTGGTCTGTTTGGTTAGAAAGAAAGAAAGAAAGAAAACAGTGAAAAACGCAAGTGTCTTGAAATAATACAAATATGCAATACGTACATATACACTGAATCTTTCGTGACTTATCTTTTTATAATCGCGAATAAAAAGTACATGGTAATGTACAATTTATGCATGAACTATCTTCACAGTTCATTTTACTTTCTCCTTCACCATCTTATCCTAAGAAGAATAAAACGTCACACTTTAGTAATACATTCATATCTTTATCTATATATGTATAACCACTTAGTTTTAAGTGGCATACTTATTTTTTATTTTTTTGGGGGGGGGGGGGCGGGTGGAGGATTTGAACTCTTGACCTCAAGAAGACAAAGTCTTTACAAGACAAGAAGTACTATTAGACCAAAGACCCATTAGTTTTAAGTGGCATACTTATTCATTTCTTTACAATTCATTTGCAAGATTCTGATTGTAGAACCCTTGCACTTTGACTAATCTTTCTCTTTCTCTCCCTCTCTCCTTGAACCTCCAACCTCACACCAAACAGCTTTAATGGCCTCTCCTCCTCCTCCTCCTCCTCTTTCTCCGAATTCGTATACATGGCCACCAAATCAAGGAGCTCTTTGCACTTCTTTTTCATGCTTGAAAGCTCTGTGCTTAGGACCCCATTCTCTCTCTTGAGTCGTTTATTCTCATCGACAAGGGTTGTGTAACCAAAAGATGATGAAGTTGAAGATGACCTTTGATCTTCGTCGGATTCTTTTGGTGCGGATTGGTTTTGTGCAGCAGATTGTATCTTGTTGGTCAATGCTTTTCTACGACGAATTTCGCAGAGGAGATCTTGTTCACCCTTGCGAAACATTTTGTTGCAAAATTCCCACCTCGTAGTTGCTACTTTTCGAAACCCCTACAAAACATAATCCATGAGAGCAAAGAAAATGAAACAATTCAGTAAAGAAAATGGGACTTTAGGAACTATCAAGGGGTGAAAAAAGTCTTTTTCATCGGCATTCTTGCCCGCATACTTTTCGAACATAACGAAGTAGCTGAGTGAAAACATTGAATAAGTGAATTTCTTTTTTGTTTGTACTTATTATAATTCTTTCATCTTCATCATTGTTATATATATATAAGTCTATACTTTTGTTGGTTTCTAGTATTGTCTTCAATCTCTATTAAAGTATATTTACTGTTATATATAATTCTATGCTTTTGTTGGTTTCACGGTGAATATTTTGAAATGTTTTGTTTTGTTTAACTCTAATCCTTTCCCACCAAATTAGATATAATATTGTGAAATTATTTTTTTTGAATATAATAGGATGTATAAAGCCAGTCGAAAGGAAGTGTTATGATTAACCCACTGACAATAATTTTATTTATTATTATTATTATTATTATTATTATTATTATTACAATAATTTTATTTAAAACCTTGATAAATGAACATAAAAAATTAAACTAAAACCAATAACTTGACTACACTAAAAAGTCGCAATAACTTACATATGCAAATGATTTTGGGGTAAAATAATAAAATAACATTATATTATTTGACTAGATTATAACACCACCTCCTAGGTGGTATTAAAATTCGTTTAATAGTACTAGTAGAGGGTATTAAAAATATACAGTTGGTATACATATTTGATTTAGCACTATACATAATATCGAGTGACTTTTAGCATCCAAATGTTGTATAAGCACGGATTAAAGTAGTTTAATACGTTTAATACTATATGATTCCTTAATACTTTTTATAATACTATAGCTACACGAGTCCGTATTATACACTCGGTCGTGTGTCAACTATTCTACTTCCATATTTTTTGTTTTTTCACCTACCATTATTGTGCACTCTTTCCCCTAATTCACCGATAGAGAGGAAAGAGATGAGCAATGACTGAACTCGACCAATGAAAATGGACTTAGGTTTTTACTTGTTAGTCAAGCCCGCCTATTACAGCACTCCTCTATTACAGAAGCAAAAGCGATGTGCCAATAAATACACACATATATGTACAAACACATTTGATAGTCAGTGGTTTGGTGGTTTTGATGTAGATATTTGTGTGTGTGTGGGGTTTGTGTTTTGTCACATAATAGATAGATTTATTTGATGGCATCTTTTGACTATTTTGTTACTCAACACTCATGGTCTACAATCCTATGTTGAAACTTGAACCCAACGTTAAAGTAATTGAACAACTTAATACTTCCCCAAATCTTGCCTCTACTATTCTAATACAAAAAAGAGAAATTTCAAAGTTAGGTTTGAAAAGAATAGTCAGACCTTTGCTTCCATGAATGGAAAAGACTATCAAGACCAAGAACAAATTTTCATTGAGATAAACTCACCTCCTCACAGAATCAGTGGTGTATATAACTATGGAAGTTTGAATCTTCGTAACCTTTTGGAGTTAGGTTATGAAGAATTTATCAATCATAAATAACCCTAGTCTTGATATGGATAGTTTGTCTTTGATCGAATTGAGGAGGGGATTAGTCAAAATGTGCGTAACTTGATTCGGACACTCTTGACCGTTAAACTAAAAAAAAAATTGATGTGACTCGTCAATTTGTAAATTGTTTTTTTCCAAGATTAGAGTTAATAGAGATCATCCGTCATGTATGGAAACGAGTTTACACAGCCAATCAGAACCAGATGATGTGTATTTTTTTTTCCCCTAAGACCAGAGTTTAATAAAGATCATCCTAAGAAAACGAGTTTATCCAATCAATCCTTCTTAGTAACCCTTGATTAAAGACGGACAGTTTCAAACTAGTGGCGTTTTTTATGTTGTAAGAGTGATGTAGAAAAGAAAGTTTGTGTTAAAGAGTAACATACGTAAGTATTGAGTTGCCTGACAAAGCTAGAGAAGTTGCTGTGCTTGAAGAGTGTTGGAAGCAAATCTCTGGCGAATTCCGCCGGTTGCCACACCACGAAACCACTCCCGTCGTCGTTCCACGACACGATTTCATCGGTCTCACGATCCTCCACTAGCATGTAGGTTTTCAACAAGAAAGGTGGTGGTGAAGATTTTCTCACATATTCTAACAAACCCTTTTCAAATTCGAGCTCCATGATCACATCAAGAGAGAGAAAGAGAGAGAGAGAGGGGTATATATTTATATATGTGTGTGTGTGAATTTTGTAACTAACTAACAAGAGGAAGAAGAAGGTGGTGGTGATGATTTATTGGGAGTAGAAGAGAAGAAGGGCAGTTAAGAACTCCCAACCCCAACAATAGAAACCCAAGACGACTCCGCAGTTCATGAGAAATGCAAGAGCTTCGCCTTCTCTCTCTATCTCTTGTCTCTCTACGAAGAAAGAAATGGTTTAAACGTATGTTTTATGTTTAACTCCTCTTTTATAGTTACAAACTTGGGATACCCTATTATGTGTATTCTGTGATAATATTTCTATCATATATGCACAAAGTCAACACTTGTGTGGTTGAAGATTTTGAGTTCGGATATCAACCAAACTTTAGAGGGTGAAAATTCTGTCAATCACAATCACAATCACATTCACATGATAAAATTTGAACGATCAAATTTGATTACCTCATCGCTTAACATGTGTTTGATGTTTGTCTAATGAGATGATCAAATCTTAGTCGCTCAATTCTCGTCGTGTTATTATAACCTCTTGAAAATCAACCATGCTTATTAAGATGACTATGATTACAAGGTGTGGACCCACCAATAGTTTATGACTTTTGGTGGATTTTCTATTTCATTGTTGTACCAGAGGTTACAAGATCAACTAACAATTCAACCAGACTAAGTTATGATTCAATGAGATTGGCACATTTACATGAATTTTCTTTTTTTTCTTTTTTTTTACTTGTAAAAAAGAGGGAAGGACGACAAGAGGTAATAACCTTCCTGGAGCGTGACCATAAGAGTTTCTCCATTGTGGAATATTCAGTTTGAGCTATAGTTATTGATGATACCAAAAATAATTTCAAAGTTGAGCTCAGATCTCTAGAATAGGTCGGGAGGTCAGACAAAGAAGATGAAGAGCTCGGAGGACCAGAGCTCAGCCTCACGCCAACGACAGACCAACTGAAATGACATAGGGATAGTTGGATAAACAGCGAGCATCCCCAAAATAAAGAGAATGAGAACGAAAAGCTGGAGTCAAGGCATAAAATTCTCAACCAACCAAGATCTTCTCTCAAAAATCAAGGGAGATCCTATGGATACAAAGCAAGGATCTCGGTGAAAATCTCTTAGAACTAGGAATCAGTCTATATATGTCGAACAATGCCCCCATTGAAGGGGGAGGCCAAAAAAACACAA
Organism: Ilex asprella; assembly: GCA_023539305.1. Classification (NCBI taxonomy): domain Eukaryota; kingdom Viridiplantae; phylum Streptophyta; class Magnoliopsida; order Aquifoliales; family Aquifoliaceae; genus Ilex; species Ilex asprella. The sequence goes on along the minus strand of CM042200.1, from coordinate 1,194,334 downwards.
TTCTGTAATTCAATTCGAAAGATCAATAAAAAAAAAGGGAGCAAGAACCTCCATTATAGAGTGGACTAGTCATGCTCTGTAGCTGGTGAACCACTATATTTCTACTGTGTTACTTTTTGATTATATCTCTACCTAAACCACCATTCACACGAGTCTAGTAGCTCAGTTCTACGTAGCATCATCCCGTCCACACCTTTTGCTCATACACGTGATTTTACACCATCAGCTACTAACCCAAAAGGGTAGTCTGTCACCGTAACACCACTAAAATCAAGCAGCAAATCGTGTTGCTTCCATGAATCGAACTCTGCTTGATAACCACATAAAAATCAAGAACGACCCTTAACCGATACGACTTATCACTAGACCACCAACTCGGATGATATATACACAAATTTTCACTTAAACTTTTTAACTGCATTTTCAAATATTATTTGATAGGAACCCAACTATATCAAAAAAATTCCCCAACATATAATAGCATTATTTACCTCATTGATACATGTGGCTGCCAATGACTAAATTGAGTGTGGATTGTCTTATTATTTAATTTTCCACAAGTTTAGTATTTGTTTAGTTATTGTAGGTGCGATGGTACTATCCCAAAGTCCTTTCTCTTAAATTCTTACATGAAAATTCCTCTCTATTCCAAATTTTCTTACTCTTGATTTTGATTTTTGTCTTCCATTCTGATATAATGTTTTTGGATCTTTCTTGGGGTGAAATGACTTTTTTGACTTTATCTGCACTTCTTTGTCTAAGTTTCTGTACATAAGTAGTCTTGGACCCAGTTGAAATCTAGCGCGTGTAAAGACTTATCCACCACTTTGGAGTGGATTTTAATTCGAATCCGATCCGGTATACACCACGATATCTTAAGTTTGAATTTTGATAATTTTTTGAAATTAAATCATAAGAGATTTATCCCTTATAAATATCTTAAACCCGACGTGGATGATCTATTTTTGACCGGATCGGAGAGATAATTAATTGAAATGTACATAAGTTGACTAGAATATTCTAAATTATTGAAATATATATATATATATATATATATATATATTAGTCATAACCCGTGTCTGAAGGTACGATGAAACATAAGATTCTTACATTCAAAAAATTGATCACATTATACTAAATTTAAAATTAATTTCTTTGCTTACATTATTTTAAATTAATTTCTACATATTTTTTTTAAACAATAAAGTCAAATTTTTATCAAAATGCATAACTTAGACAAAAATTTTTCAACATGTGTACAATATTGTAGATAATATATGAAATAAAAGTTCTGTTAAACTATAAATTAACTAAATATTAAATTATTGAACATGTGATAGAATTGGGTAGTGTGATGTTTTTTTGGGGGAAAATATATAGGGGTAAAGATTCAACTTGTTAGCTAATTTATTATAAACTAGTCATAACTCGTGTCTGAAGTCACGATAAAATATAAAATTCGAGTACTCAAAAAATTGATCTTATTATATTAAATTTTTTCAACATGTATATATTATCGTCTATAGTTAATATTTGAAATAAAAATTATATTAACTACAAATTAATCAAATATTAAATGATTAAACATATGATAGAAATGAGTGATGTGATACTTTTAGGGGGAAATATGTAAATGATTAAACATGTGATAGAAATGAGTAATGTGATGTTTTAGGGGAAAAAATATGTAGGAAATAAAAATTCAAGTTGCTATGTAATTTATAATATAAATTAGTCATAACTCGTGCCTGAAGGCACGATAAAATATAAAATTCAAGAGTCCAAAAAATTAATCTCACTATATTAAATTTTTTGAATATGTGTATAGTATCATATATAAATAATGTTTGAAATAAAAATTATATTAACTACAAATTAATCAAATATTAAATAATTAAATATATGATAGAAATGAGTGATGTGATATTTTTAGGGAAAAAAATATATAAATGATTAAACATGTGATAGAAATAAGTGATGTGATTTTTTAAGGGGAAAATATGAGTGATTGGTAATAGTTTTAAAGGGGAAAATATGACTGTGATAAAATTCAAAGTATGAGTTATTTTATTATATAGATATACTTATTTAGATTATTAATAAAATTTATATGAAATTAAAAATAAATTATTAAATAAAATGATTGGTTGATTATATATAAAGATTGTAACTTTATTGTATTAAAAAGTTTAATGAGCTTGCATTTGATAAATAAATAAGAGATATTTTTTTTTGGTCAGATCATCCGATATCCGAAAGTTATTTTGGGCTCCGATTAATTGGGATTTGAGCTGTGTAGGACCACAAGGGCAACAAAATTCTTCCTACCGAACACAGCTGCGTTCCCAAGACTCGAACTCGAGACCTTAGTTAAGCTAGAACAGTCCCTCATCAATTGATCTAACGCTCAGTGGTAATAAATAAGAGAGATGAAAATCTTATGGATGAGTGTTGGCAAAGACACATGTTTGAATGTGCTTAATGATCAAAAGGAAGAAAAAGAGAAAGTGAAGGTGCTTTAAGATTGGACTACTAAAGTGACTAATATGCATCACCATCAATCTAGAGACTCAAAAATAATTTAATGACTCACAAGTAATTATTATTGTGTGAAACTAACATCTTTATGATGGTTTATTCGTAATTATTAGATCATGCCACAAATACAAGAAGAGTGGGTCACTATTAGAATTGAGAATCACCATTTGAATATGACTTTTTGAATGATCTTGTTGAATAAAATTTCCAATTTTGTTACTATTTTGACCCTCTTGTGATAAAATTTTGGTTCTATCCTGAAATGTCTGTCTTCCAAACCGCGTTATGTGAGCAGAAGGGTATGGAGTTGAGGAACGAGGGAGGTGATATTCAAGGTCTATGGACGCGTTGGGAAGCTTCTGTTTGGTTGGGGCAGCTCAGCTTTCTTGACCTTCATTCATTCCATCCACTGCTCATTTTAAAATACAAAAAAAACACCTCTCTCTCTCTCTCTCTCTCTCTCTCCCTCTATATATATATATATATATATATATATATATATATATATTTGCTGGTTTTGTCTAAGTCTCCCCTCACCAACCACAGCTTGTTTTCCCACTTAAAACCCATATTTTGGTTACTTTAGAGTATGGAAAGTGTTCCAACGTGAGGCAAAACTTTGACTGAGATATATGGGATGTACAAGACATTCTAGTGGTTTTGTTTTCAATAGTCTACTTGGTAGATAGTCTCACTTGATCCATAACAACAGTTACAATCCTCATGAATAGTCTGATAGTGTGGGACTAGCTTAGGACAATCATAAACTTGAATGTTTGACGCAACTGGTGGAGCCAGTAAAGGACTAGGGTGGGCACGTGCCCACTGCCCACCCTAAATCCCGGTTTCTAGAGACATTTTATAATACTCAAAATCGACTATTAATAGTGCAACATTTATATTTTTTAAAAATAATATAATTTTATTTTTTCAATTACGTAATTTAAAATTGAAGTGAACAAAGAAAAAATAAAAGAGAGGTGGGGGAGAAAAAAATAGAAGTAGGTGTGTATTAGTAAGATTGTCTGGCATTGATAAATGTGTTTGTTGAATTGATGTTTTTGAGCGAAAAAAATAAAATTTTAGATGAATTTTGCACCATTAAATCAAAAGAGATAAAAATCAAATCAACCTGCAAGGGAGTGAAGAATTATTGATGAATTCCTTCAACCTGGAGAGTATTTTGATACAATCTTTTGTGCTTTCATCCTTATTTAGACCTTCTGAACAGGTATACCACCCAAGTTGGTAGTCAATCGTCCCCGTTTAAGGTCATTCCTAACTTCCATGTAATTATCAAGCAAAATTCAATTTACGAGAATAATGTAATTTGTTACTTGATTTTGGTAGTGCTGTAGCGACGAACAGCCCTTTCGAGTTAATAACTATGACTCAAACCGGATATTCCACAATAAGAAAACTCTCATTGTCACACCTAAAGGCGGGGTACTACCTACTGGTCTCAGCAGTGTTTTTTAGTTCAAGCAAATATGCATCAGAAGGCTAACACACTGTTGGGTAGTTTCTGTCCATCTCAATAAGAAAGCTCTACACGTATATAATACTCGAGAAAATCTTATAGTGTGCAAAAGTACATTGTTTCACACAAAATTGAAATTTACATTTGTAGGGAGGGGTGAAGATTTCAAATGAAAAAACAAAAGGATAATTGCCAGAAGTTTTAAGATAGAGAATTAGAGGCATCAGGGACATCGTCAAGGATGAAGGGACCAAGTTTACCAATCCTGAATAAAGTGAGGAACTTCTTTGACACCATGGTACGAGCTTCAGATGCCTTGTGGGGTATCTTCAATGCTTTCTGGAGCGCTTCAAACTGCTGCTCTATAAGGCTCTCCAGGTCACTTTCATCCTCTAAACTACCATTGAATTCCGAGAGAGGTGTGTATAGTGCACGCTGAACTTCAGTAACAATATCCTGCAAGGCAACACATTCAAGGATGTTGAAGGAAACGTTTTGTTCAGATTGCTTCGGTGTTCTGAATCGCATTTTGATATTTGGTACCCGTTATAGATCATGGATTACCTCAATGTAATGCACATCAGAGTTACTTTGGGGCTTCCTCCTTTTCGGTAGAAGATCTCTGACGTTATACTCCTTTTTGTAATCAGATTCACACTTAAGCACCTGAGTTCCTCTACCATTCAAGTGCCTCCAGTGTAGGGGAGTGCTCCGAGTGTTCAGAACTGCTAGTAAATACTGAGCAATACGCTCTTCCCCAACCACAGAATCTTTCACGGACCCTGCATGGTTGTTTGAAATACTCAATTAGAACAAGGTACACTAAGAAGC
>CM042200.1:1161384-1174594 GCA_023539305.1 Ilex asprella | reverse complement strand
TTAAGGTCAGACAACGGAGGTAACGAGCATTAGATCAACTATTAATGCCTCTCAAATACCATGAGATTGCTTGTGAAATACTATTTATTTTTTAAAATATTCTTTAATTAGTGGTTCACATATGTGTACTATAAGGTTCACTTTGTTGTATGGATAGAACTCAAGGGCTTGGAGTGAAATTTATCCAAATGGAGGTACTTAGAAGGATAAACTTCAATCGCAATTTTTTTAAAATATGGCTTATTTTTTGTGGAACAATCTTATTTGAACTTAATTTATTAATTTAATCATATAATCATTAGTTTGATAATGAGTCCCCACATTCGTTAAGACTCGCTATTAATATAAAAATCGTGATAAATTAAATTCAAATAACATTATTATTTTATATTACAATAGCGACGACTCTCCTAATCTTCTTGAAACAAGTCTTTTAAGTTCCAATTTCAAGTGTGTGTACACATGTATGTATCACTTTCATAGACGTTAACTGCCTCAAAACCTTCCAATTAGGAGAAAGCACACCAACAAAGTCAAGCCAAAATAGACAGATTAACTAAATCGGTCAATATATTTATATTGAATAGAGACATGAATAGTTTTTGTTATAAAACAAGCCAGCATGCGCATCCATATCTCCAAACTTCGATATCAACAACAGTGACATTTTCGGCACCACAGAGGGCATGTGTCATGTTTAAACAGTACACCAACCTCTAATGGTGGATGGTGTGATAAGTAGAAGATTGAAAAAAAAGTGTATCATAGAGGATCTGTCGATTATTTATGTGGGATTTATCTCCCCACATGTTGTCTACTTGTCTCTTATTATTAGTCGATTACATAATATTTGTATGGTGACATGGTATAACTGTTATATTTAATATTTTTTCATAAAACAGTTATAACTAAGTAGGATTAATAATTGAACGAGTTTGAGTCGAATCTGTCAAGTTCGTTTTTTTAAGTGAGCCTAAAAAAAATTTTAAGTTCGGCTTGTTTAGAAAATAAATCGAAATTGAACGAGCTCAAAATGATTCAAATCCGAATCCGAATCCGAACCGAACTTAATTATTTACATATAAAAGATTCGAATTTGTCGAGTTTAAACTGAGTCTGTTGAGCTTATTTTTCAAACGAACCTAAAAAAAATGTTCAAGTTATGTTTATTTAGAAAAAGGAGTCAAACCTGAACGAATCCAAAAAGAGCCAAACTCAAGTTGAGCTCAAGTGACTCAATTCGATTATCAATTCTAACTAAGAATAATATTATTCGAACTTAAAAAATTAACATAATTTATTAATATAATGACGTATTAAATTATGAAATCCCAAAGAAAAAGTCTAGGAATTATCGTCACAACAATACAGTACATCACTACCACAACACAATTCTTTTTTTTTAAGAATTTACATCACAAAGGTTTTTTTTTTACATCAACAATCTTGCATTGACAATTGGAGTTTCCTTTCATGTCTATTAAAAACTAAGTCAAATATCAAGAAATAAGCAAGATAATAAAAAAGCTCATAATCATACAAAATAAAATACAAAGTCTCACTAAACACAAACACATCCATGTCTGACTTGCACTTGTATCCAAACACCACCCCCCAAACAACAGAGCTTTCTTCTTCCTCATATTCTAAGCAGAAATATACTGAGTTCAGGACCTCCATTGCCGTCCGGGTTCATCATGTAAAAAGCTTCCGAGTCACGACTTCCTACGACTCGTTCAAACCTCGCTCTCATGTACAACAACTCACCTTCCGACCCACCACCTCCACCTTTAACACCGTCCTCCACCACCGGGATTACTCCAGCACCAACCGACACGCTCTTGACGGTGTTAAGAACGTGCCAGTCGGACTCACTACACGCGCGTGACACCGCGTACCCACACTTCCTTCCGTTGCAGTACATAGTCCAAGTTGGCTCGTTGAACAATTTAGCCGGCCGGCCACGTTCCGGCAGGACTTTCTCGCATTCCAATGCGATTCTGACCATCCCTGAGGACATCTCCTTCACTAGAGTCGATGTTGAAACCGCAAGTTCGATTAGCAAAACGGGTTCGGATCGTGTGTCGTCTTGGACGGCGAAGCTGACGTGACCTCTCCTGTGGCCGAAGAGTGTGCCGGTGACTTTACGGCCTAGTGAAGGTGTTATTGAGAGTTGGGTTGGTATGGAAAGCCATCGACAGGTGGGGATTATTATGGCGGGGAGAGAGAAAATGTTGAGGAATGATCGGATGAGATCGGAGACTCCATAACGGGTATTGGATAGGCGTTGGAAGTTTCCAAGAGTGCGTTTTTGGACGAGTGGTTTGTCGTAGAAATTTTCTGAAATTTCTGTGTTGAGAGATGATGATCTCGTGTAGTTTGAGGGAATTATCTTATTTTTGGTTTTGCAGCTACTGGTTCTAGGAAGAGTCAGCAAGTGTTCGCGTGTCATGTTAGCGGAGAGAGAGAGAGAGAGAGTATGTAGTTTGTTCAAGAGATGATAGGTATGTCTAAACCAATTCACCAGACACAGAGATAGGTATTTTGTTCAAAAGATGATAGTTGTGGCTAAAGGAAATTTGGGTATTATGCAGAGTACTGTAAGAGGAGAGAGAGAGATGTTCAAGAGATGATGGTTGTGGCCAAACCAAATCTGGGCATCCTGCAAAGTTATTGTAATTGGCAAAGAGATTGACACTGTGATACTTATGTAGTTATGTTAAGAGAGAGAGAGAGAGAGAGAGGGTGGTTATATTTTTGCTCTGTATACAATATGAATGGAGACTGCTGACTTTTGTTCAAGAGAAGAGAGAGATTAGTGCTTGTGTTTTAGCAGTTACCACTTAACACAAGTTGAGAGGAGTTCTGGTTTCTGAATGCTATTTGCTCACAGAGAGAGAGAGAGAGAGAGAGAGTGTAAAGAGGCCGACAACATGATGATTTGTGTTGGGAGATGGACAATATAAAGGGAAACGATGGAGGGTTGTGCTCTTGATGCTGATCATTTCATACATTCATGACATATATATATATAATAAAAACATAATATTACCTTCTATTTAAATAATTATTAGATAGTACTGCAGACCATTATCATGGTTACACGTGCATTGCTTTGATCATAATACTCTCAAAGTCTTAATGGTTGGACCCACATTCTCTAGCGTCGCCTAGACGTTAACATCATTGAAATGATCCAATGGTTGAAGTTGCTTGTTCAAGAGACAGGATTGGGCAACATAGATCCTTATTATGGACTCTCATATCTTTTTTAACGGTCAAGTTAAAAATGATTGCATGTTGACCGTTGGATTAGAATCACTATGGCAAGTTGTAGTTAAAATAGATGGGGCGTGAATACTAAATAGTAGTCCTGAAAAATATTAGGCCCACCACCCTGATCAAAGCAGTGAAGAGCTCGATCCTTAAGTTTTTTTTTTTTTTTTTAACTTGGAAAAAAAACAATTAAGTCTAAAAAAATTGATTTAGTCCTATTAAATTTATATGTAAACAAGTTTTACTTTTTCATAATTAAGGCCAAAAAATTCGTACTTTTTACTATATCCTATTTTTACCCTTTTTAGTGTTAATTACAAAATTGTCGTCGTCCTCTATTGATCATATAACCACACAAAAAAAACACTAAAAAGGGGTGGGTTTTTCCCCTCACACCCTTCGTCTCATAATTTTTTTTAAATTCTTTCAGTTCCTTTTTCTAATATGTGCGGTGTGCTGGTTTTTTTTTTTTTTGTTGGGGTGGGGGGAGGGGGGGTAGGCACTCAAATTTATAGTTTGGGATTTTTTTGGTGAAAAAGTAGTTGTATTTTCTTTTGTTTAACCCTTGTATCTTGGAAATATAGTTAGAAAGGAAAATAATCAAGGCAATCAAATGTGCTCAAGGTTTGCTGCATACTTGAGCTCAAGTTCGATTTGGATTTTTTGATGTTGAAAATCCATACAAGTTATGGAGATAATTTTAAGTGAAAGAATTCAGAAGTCAAATTAGTTTGAAGTCTTTGATTTGGTTGAGTAAAGATGAGATTGTCAATTTTACAATTAATACTAAAAAAGGTAAAACTCCAAATATTCCAGAATACAATCATCTGATATTAATTTTGGATGATGAATGAATCTTCTTTTTTGCAAGTAATCCGATCTTGCCCGCATATTTCTAATCTTATCCCCCATAAAATATACATATTTTGTCAAGGCCATATTTTTAATGAGTTAAGTTTTGCATAGAATTAATCCAATTCCACTATTTTATCCTCGAAAAAAGATACACCATTAATTATATGTTCTTTAAAAAATATGCACGTTTTATTAATCATTTTTTCTTTGCAAATCACTCATAATCTATATAATAAAATACCTATCAAATTGAATTTTTATCCCCCAAAAAAATTATATCACATATTTCTTTCCCATGTTCAATCATTTAATGTTTAATTAATTTATAGTTTAATATAATTTTAATTTTAAATATTATCCATACATGTAAATTGTAATATACACATGTTGAGAAAATTTTATCGAATTATATATTTTGAGAAAATTTTATCGATATTTTTAATAAAATAATAGGTAAAAATAAATTTTAAATAATGTAATCAAAAAAATGAAGAAAGAAAATGAGATTGATTTTTTGGACGCTCGGATTTTATATTCTATCGTGTCTTTAGGCACGGGGTATATCTAATATATTAATAAGTAATCAACTTATATACAATATATTTTAGTTGAATTTAAGATAAATAATTCACTAAAAAGAGAAATAGATAAAAAAAAATTGTTGGATCTCACTCCCTCTATAACATGATTAATTCTCCAAATTTTACTAGTAGAGGTTTGTTGTACTTGGCAAACAAAGAAAGATGCTTTAATATTTAAATGTTAACACCATCTTTGAATAGAGGGCCGGAATACACACGCCTTTAGGGCGCGTGGGATTGCATTCCAAAGAGGTGGGGTCAAACACTTGAAAGTGACAAGGCGGTGACCAGCACCGTTTTGAAGGTCAATGCAAAATAATGTGCATTACATGCCACTTTGTTATCCACCCAAACCAGTGATTTAGCGGTAGGTTGTATCTTATTAGAGTCGTTTTTAATTTTCATATAATTATTAAATAAGGTTTAAGTAATGAAAATAATTCAATTTGATATTTAATTTTAGTTGTATTCTTTCGAATTAGTAATTATGATTTAAATCGAATATTTTTACGATTATAATCTATTAGACGCCCCTATTTCTTTTTTCTCTAATTAAAAAAAAAGAAAAAAAATGCACTTTGTTCCAATCCTTTTTTTTTCCTGCTGGGGTATCGTCCCGATCTGTTTGGATGGGTTACAAAAAAAAACTTTAAAATACTTCACCATGCTCATTATTATAAGTTTATAACTAGTATTGTTTAATTAATTTTGGGACGGTTCCAAACAGGGCATGCATCGGGGGGTCTATGGCCAATCTTATTGGTGGCCTAACATTAGCAGACACGACGGCTGAGATTGATTGGCAATTTGGCATCCTCTGCCACGTGGAGTTTACAACTACCATTAGCAGACACGAGACTCCTTTCCATTGGGCATATGTCAGCTTTTCATATATCACCATCTACATTATTTAAGAGTAAAACAATTTTTAATAAATGATTAATTTCTGACCAAAAAAAAAAAAGAGATTAATTTCGATAATTATAGAAAAGAAAAAGGAAAATTAAAAGAATTAGAGGTTAGAAATGGGGCCCAAAATTGATATGTGACTTATTTTTTGCCACCATTATGAAAGGCTGTTGGGGTTAAAAGTCATCCAAGTGTGAATCATCTACGAATCCCAACGAAGAATTCAAGTAACAATGAGAATGAATTTAAAACATAAATGTCTTGAATTTGAATTTTAATAATTTTTTATAATTAGTTTACGAAGGATTTAACTTTCATGGATACCTTATTCTCGACATGAATATCCCGTTTTTTATCAGATTAGAGAAGGAATTAATTAAGATAAGCATAAATTATACTAAATATTCTTAACCGTTGAACTAAAAAAAAAAAAATCATCTAGGGAAGCAAATTAAATCAATTTTTCTCCTGCACACTTTTTCGCTGGAAATCACAAACCAATAGCGACGAATTATTCCTTTCTTTGAAGAATGTCGTTGTTATAAGTTTTTCTCTCCGATATTCTTAGTTTTAGCAAAGAAAAATGTTTTCGCTAAAACTATTATTTCTTGTAGTGCAATGAGTCTAAGTACAGTATTCGAACTCTCAACCAATTCAATAAATATGATGTATTAAGTTAATAAATTATGTCAATAAATTAAGTATAAATAATAATACTAACAATTATTTAGTGGAAGAGATGATGTGGGAAATGCATGTATTCAAATTGAAGACGACAACACCTATAGATAAAAAAGAAACAAAGAAGATGACCACAAAAGTATTTAAATTTTCAATCCTTCATCTCTCGCTCAATTTATTTATTTATTTTGGCATGGGCAGGTGTCTCAATGTGACCTAATATAATCAACTAAGTCCAGTATGGTACATGTTGAATTTCTCACTCTGATGTTGGAGATTTGAATTTTAGAGTTTATATTGGAGTTCGGTAGTTGACTTCTATGCTAATTTAACTAGGTTCGTTCCTGAGATGAGTAACGAGCGAGATCCAGAACCTCATGATCCCACTAGTGAAAACCTATCGAGATGTTCAATAGTCAAGAATATCCAAACCAGCTTACACGCAACTCCATTAATCTCCCCTCTCACCAAATGTCTCGATTATTTGGCAACTACTCTTGGCCGTAGTGGTCGAATCTTTTATGAAGGAGATAACATTAATAACTCGTATACAAGAAAACAAACTATGGGTTAAGTTAATAAAATAAATAAATAATTTTGAAAAAAAATTAGTCAATGATCATGCCCCATAAATTCAAATATATAAAAGCCGAAAATCTGACTTCTAGCACCTACCTCTAAACAAAGCCAAGGGTAATATGCAATCAATACACATCAAACCCCAACCATAATTGTGGGTCCCGCAGATCACATTCCCAATCCCATTGGTTTACCATAAATCTAGGTCCACTCACTAATGTTATTTATTTTTTTAATAAATTACTTGACATGTATTATGAAGAATCCCCTTATATAATAAGTCTCACACGAATTAATGATAGATTATTTATCAACAAAAAAAATATGAAAAACATATATTTAAAAAAGACGTGACTCGCTGAATAAACATCTTCTTTAGTGTGTATTTGGTAACCATATGTTTGTGTATTTTTTTTTTGTTTTTGTTAAAATTAAAAATAATAATACGTTTGGTTTATGTTTTTATTTTTTTTAGCCAAGTTGTTTTGAAAATAAGGGTGAATTTTAAAAATAAAAAAGAAGAAGATTTTTTGAAAACACAAAAAAAAAAAAAAAACGCGCGTGGGCTGACGGAGACTTTTAATGAAGTCCAATCTTCGACTTTCATTAAAAACAAAAATTGGACATTTATGTAGCACATATATAAAGCAAAAAAAAAAAATTCCTCTCTCTCTCTCGGATCTACAACTATGGTAGCTAACGGCGCTGTCAATCGGCGAAGCTCTCCACTCTCTTCGAAGCTCTACACCCTATCACAATGGGTGAGTTCTCCCCACTATACAACCTAGATGTTGACGACTTCAAGTCTCTTTTCCAGCCTTTCCTCTCTTCTGTAATTATCTATGACCCAAAAAAAAAGAAACCAAAAAAGCCATATCGAGTGTGATGCATAGTCAATAATAGAACTAATACAAATAAATAAATAAATATATATATATAATAACACATGCTAAAATACGTCACTTATATGCTTTAAATTGCTCAAAAAAGTTGACTGCACTCGTGTAGGTTTTAAGCAATTCAAAAAAAAAAAAAAGTTGAATGAAATCATGTAAGTCCCAGAAACTATGTCCTCATGCTTCATTCAGTCAATTTGTACTAGCTTTCGCAAGTTCTATGCATCATGCACTTGCAACAACCATTTAGCCAAGAATTACTTTGATATACATCTTAATTAGAAACACTTGAACAACAAAAGATTGAGAGTACTAAGAAATTTTTGAAAGAATTATCACTGTGAGCCCACTTTATAACCCGAATCACTAGAAGAAGATTCAATCTTGGATATTTTTCGCTTGTGATAATCATATCTTGAAAGTCTGTTAAGCATATGGATATGAATTAGACTAAACGCTACACTAATACAAAGTCGAGCACTATTGAGCAATTCAAATGTATATGGGTGACTCTTTTTTTGCGGTTGTAGAAAGACTTAGACCTTTATGAGATCGTTTGGGCTGGCTTTTAAATGTTGGGTTATCCCATGATTTTCCCCTTCAAATTTCCCATCATGCATACCTCAAAAATTGTCGAAAATATTAATACATAATAATAAATAAAAAAGGTAAAAGACTAATCACACATACCCTAAGCGTAATGAAGTATCAGAATCTCCTTCTCTCTCCAATACGCTATTACAAATCACACTTAAACTTGCAATAGAATTCTTCTTTGCAATAGGAAGGTGCTCACGGTATGGTGTTGAACTGCGTCGAAGCTCCTCAATCTACATATATTTTGAGAGAGGAATGTTAGACCATAGTCTGTTAATATGTTCTATGTTCATACATTGTAATGACTTTGACGATAAAATTCAGAATTAGAAAGCAGTATTTGAAGCATTGATCCAGATTTTGCTTTACCTGTTCACGCAAAGCTTCATTTTGCAGTAATACCTTTTGTTCCTATATAGACAAATATAGTCCACCAAAATTAATGGTAAGGGCGTTACATCGAGATCAGCGTTTTTTGAGGGAAAAAAAAGTTTCTCTTAGTGCACAAAACTCCTATCTGTAAAGGGGTATAAGAAAGATAAATGGTTGCTTTTACATTCAGATCCGAGAATCAACCTTTCCAAACAACGGGAGTAAACTTACTAAAATTTTCAAGTTGCATTTCAAAGAAAACTTAGGAAGTGTAACCAAATGATTCTTGACACATTTTTAATAGATATTACACAAAATATTACCTGCAATCTTGATTTCTCCAGCTGCTCCAGCAGTACTTGCTCCTGAAAGAGTAAAGACCTTTGGTCATGGCCTATGAAAACACATTTTTCCTATTGAAAAGTTGGGGTAAAGATAGGGGTAATTATGATTTGATTCGGTGTTTGAATTTCGGATTTAAAAAATATTCAACACTTAGTTGGGGAATATTAGTTGGAGGACAAAAGGGTTAGAATCGGATCGTGTCATGTCAGGTTTAATTTTTTTATTTCAGTACCTTCCTATCCTTAATAGATAGAATCCCTTCATGTAATTGATGCTCCAAGTTTTGCAACTCCTCGAAGCTCAAGCCTTCTAGTTCCGTGCCCATCATCCGCCTTTGGAATCAAAAAACAAGAAAAATTAATGAAGTAACTAATTAAGAAGTCAACAAATACAATATCCAAAAAAAAAAAAAAGAAGTCAACAAATACATAAAAGAACTTTGTATGACATATAGTCCACTTGCATACAACTTAAAAATTAGAAATGCGTCATTCTCTTTTACAAAGCATTAGAAACAAGTCCCAATCATTTACAAAATGTTTCCAGGTTGATTATTTATGCAACTTCATGTTTACACTGGACTTCTCGGGTTTTGTCACTTAAGAATTTTTATGAAAAGTTAAACCCATTGTAACACGCTCTCGTCTTTTGTGTTTTGAATAATAAGAAAATTAAAAGGGAATAATTTTGTTTTTCATAAACCAGGACACATGGCTTTGAATTTTTTATTTTTTATTTTTCAAAGTAACATTTGACATTGAGAGACGTAAGAGTATACAATTTAGAACCAATTCGTATTAGGTGAGGATACTCACGTGGCAATTTAATTCAAGAAATTAATGGCATTAAAATATAAAACGTGCTCACAACTTTTTCAAGTTTCACTATGATACTATGTTAGAGTATTAATCTCAAAACTAATTGACACCAAATTGTAAAATCGTAAGACTCATATATTAGTTTACAAAGTATTACTAAATCGATTTCGTTAAAACTCTAATAAAGAGCAAAAGACGAAGATGAAATAGTCCAAACCAAACACTTACCGGTGCGCCTTCCATAACTTAGCAACTTCATCTTTTAAAGCATTTACCTCAGGCTCCGATTCCTGCTTGAGTAACACAAACGAGATTAAAAAGAGACATTGATCGAAATATACAAAGGTAAATACTTTTCCTATTTATTTTCCAATAAATTCTCAAAACACATGTTGATTTTTCACTGTTCATGGGTTGGCAAGGCACATAATGACACAGCTATCCATTTTGAACTGACTTGGTCCCTTGCAGAACCCCATCTCTTATTCCAATCTGCTGTTTGAAACATTGAACACTAGGGTTTTGTTTAGGGCAAATTATACTTTGACGTTTGACATTCTCCACTATCACTTGATCACACTTTGGTCCTCAACTGCCAAGTTTTTCACATTGCCGTTTCAATTACTTGAATTCATTTCACATTTCTCCACAACTAAATATTTGTTATGTTTTGAACAGAAAATGATCGCGTAAGAGTACTTTATAGAGAAAAACTCAATTTTATATCGACTAAATTTCTAAAAAGAACTTGAGTTTATACAATATACTAGTGTTACTTAATCATTGAGTCAAGCAAGACTTTGAAACTCTCATATGCACAAGGTAGGACCAATGGAGAAGACACGAGTTTACGCACACTATGTAGTAGGACCCACCAGAATAAATATTAACTATTGTCAAACCCACTTTTAATTCATTTTTATTATTTTACATAACAACTTCCTCATTAAAAAATTATTTATGAATTTCAAGGGTCTAACAGCTACTTCTCAATAGTCATATTTTTATTTATTTTAGGCATAAATATAATAATATTTCAAATGTTATCTTTATAATATATAATTAAATGTTTAGGCCACAACTATTCACTTCTAATTCATTTTATCTTTTTCGTTTATTGCATCAGTTTTTTGGGCAAATTAGAAAAGTGTCTTGTGAAACTTATTCTTTGTTCGATTGTACAGATCAGAGTGAAGTTACAGTCAATTAGGTTGAGTTGTTGTATCTTGGGGACGACGCGTTGTTACCTTTTGCATCGTGTTTCTTTTATAAAAGGACACGAATCGTCTTAAGAGAGCGACTAGTTTACGTCTCACCCTGTCGTTTATTTTATTTTTTGATATGTTGTAAAGACACGCTATTAGTATTTGTAATTGAGGTATGTGAAACTAATAATCAAAGCTAGAGATACATTATGAGATATGTGATAGTTGGAGGTGGAATGTGGAAAAAGTGACAGTTGTGAGGATAATGTGAAAGAGGGACACAGATGGGGGATAAAACTATAGTTATTTATCTATGAATCTATTCAATTTATAGCACAAATCAGCATGTCACAGAGTACCTCCATTACATTCTCAATTGAAGCAAGTTCTGAAGATTCTGGCCCCTCCTTATATCTGGCAAGAATTTGCTCCATGCTTCAAAAGGAAAGGGTTATATGTAAGCAAGAAGGCTAGTTTGGATCAATAGAAATTAAATGCATTAATGCATGTAAAAATGTTAGAAGCATAAAAAGATGATGGCTGAGTAAAGCTCATTTACTAAATGAATCGAACCGAGGTCAATGCTAAAACTCGTTCGACAAGCGAGTTGAGCTCGAGCCGAGCTCAAGCCGAGCGTGAGCTATGGCTTGTTTGGCTCGTATAGATTCAAGAACAAATATGTTTTGTTATAATTATATGTATTAGTGAATCAAGTTTAAATCCTATATTTAAAACTTACAATTGGGCTAGGAAAATTTGGTAGCCCACGAAAGTCATTAAGGCTGGTTTGGGCCTGATTGACCTATGTCATGTGACCCTGTTGGGTAAGCTGGCCCGTCCTAGTCAGTGGGTTGGCTGGCCCATAGAGTTGAAAATCTCTTGCCCAAAATTGAATACAGCAAATGCTTAGGCATATTAAACGATGTGATTATAGAGAATTTGTGTACTTTTTCTATGACCAAAGAACACAGAAACTTTAATCCATGTGAAAAAAATGGAAAAAAAAATTTCTGAAAATATGACTAAATTAAGAATCTAGTACTTTCACAATGTTCTAAGGAGAGAATTTCTTTTTAGAAAAATTAAATTAGTATTAAAAAAAATTTAAAAATTTTACTCATATTTATCGTTTTATGCCTCAATTTGTATCGATCCACCCTCAGCTTAAAATATTTGGGTGGAATACTATTTTACTTATTTTGCGTCAACTCACCATGACTCGGTGAGTCAAATGTTCCTCTAGATTTTTTACTATTACAAAATAACGAGGTTCGAACCCGTAACTTTAAGGTTCAACGGCATGTCATGCATTCCGTTAATACCATATACTAATATTTATCTTGAAAATTGGATGAAAAAATAACGTCTTATATTCTTTTTTCCAAATTTTCTGGTGCTATACATAAAAATAAATTAGGAAAGTAAAAAGAAGACCAAAAAAAAAACCATAAAAAAATTAAAAAAAAAAAAAACTTGAGCAAGCAGAGCATACCGGGAACTGGCGAATTCATAGAGCTTTCCAGTGCTAGAAAAGATCATAACACCAACCTCCGCATCACACAAAATTGCCAACTCTTTTGCCTTCTTCAACAACCCGGCTCGACGTTTCGAGAAGGTGACCTGCCTGCTATTCACATTCTCTATCTTCTTTATCTCAATCTTCCCCCTACCCATTCTCTCTCTCTCTCTCTCTCTTGTATGGAGGTTTTTGCAGAGAATGCAATGAGCCTACTAAATTTATGTTTCTTGGTTTGGTAGAGTTGTTTCGAGTCTAACAAAGGACAATGAAACTAAATATGGAAGAAAATATGGAAAGGAAATAAAGGGTTTACCATATGTAGCCAGAGCCTAATCTGGTAATGGCAGATACTTCTAGGTGGGGTTTTCGCCACTTTTAGGATGTTTGCCATTAAAGGCATGTTTGGATTTGTAAAGGACAAATTAAATGGTTCACCCCACCCACCCTTTTTTTGATTCAATAGTAATAGGAATTTCATATCAATTTATGCATGCCTCGATTAACCTCCTCTCTAATCCGATTAAAGACAGATCATCTACGCAGAGACTTGAGTATTTTTGAAGACAATTCATCATCG
>CM042200.1:1129068-1148637 GCA_023539305.1 Ilex asprella | reverse complement strand
TCTCTTGCATGCCAAACGTGTGGATTTTATTTCTTCATTACTATACCTATTAATTTATTTTCAAATTACAGTTGTTTCAAGCATACAATTTTTTTTTACTTCCAAAAATGAATTTACAAAATACATTAAATATATTTCTTTAGTTTTTACATTGAAAAATAGAGGTTTTAAATTATGCTTCCGTAGAAACAATGAAGTTTAGACAAATAAATTAGAAATCGCGATAAAAAGTAAAATTAGGTTTAAACATGCCGATAATTTAGGGAAAAAACCCTAATAAATCTTATTTATTGGGTTTATATTGTGTTGTGTCATAAAGTTTTATCGGGATGGTCTTTAAACGCTCTTCTTTGTTTTTACTATTTTTTTATACAAAAAAAAATTATGTTATGTCGAGTTGATATCATTCATAAAATATATTTAAGAATTTTGTGTCGTGTTTAGTTGGGTTTATAATATATTAATTAATTTTCAATGGATTAATTTAAAATAGTCAGGACAAGGCACAAACACATCCCTTGCGTCCAACTAAGCACACACCATGAAACCCACATGACTTTCCTACCACCTGCCTCTATAAATATCTACTGGACTTTCCATCACCTCATTTGCGTCTACACCGTCACACCGATCGGAGAAGGAAACAAAACTCAACCAAAAACCTACCCACCCCCATTCCTTCTCCGATCCTCTCTCTCTCTATATATCTGACACACACACGCACTCTCTCTCTATAGAACACCGTGTCGTCCACATTGAATCGGAGAAATACTTATGGGTGACGCGTATTGTTCCGACTGTAAGCGTAGCACCGAGGTAGTTTTCGATCATTCGGCAGGTGACACGGTTTGTTCCGAGTGCGGACTCGTTTTGGAGTCGCACTCGATCGATGAGACTTCTGAGTGGAGGACTTTTGCGAATGAGTCCGGGGACAATGATCCAGTCCGTGTCGGCGGCCCGACCAACCCTTTGTTGACAGATGGTGGCCTTTCCACCGTGATTTCGAAGCCTAATGGGACGACTAGTGATTTCTTGTCGTCGTCGTTGGGTCGATGGCAGAATCGTGGTTCCAATCCCGATCGGTCTCTAATCTTGGCTTTCAAGACAATCGCCACTATGTCCGATAGGTATGTGTGATGTTCTCTCCCTATCTTTCGATATTACTGTGCTTGTGTGTGTATAAAGGTATGAATTGTGTAGATTAGGATAAGGGTTTTGTTTGGTTGGTGAGAAAGTCTGGGAAAATGGGAAGGTAAGTGAATGATCCGAGATTTTGGATCTTTGAATTATGTACTCTGCGGGGACACCTGAAAAATGGGATATTTTTACCTGAATTTGACTGGGTTTGAGCTGGGTTTTGAGGTCTTTCTTGTTGTCGTATTATTTCGGAATATATTATGCGTGAGAGTTTGTTGTGTCTATTTAGCAATCAAACAAGGGGGCTACGGATATGAATTCTTTCTGATTTGATTGGTTTTCCCCTTTGTTGGCTGGGCGACAATTCATGGTAGTGGTAGCGAGGTTACTTGACGATTAGTGTAAGTCTATGTGCTGTAGTGCTCCAATTTTCTTTTGATATTGGTTTCCTTCTTACTCTATTTGGTCCGGGGACATTGAGGGTGCATGGAGGGATGGAGTGGGTATGCACGACATTAGTGATCAAGTAAATTTAGATTTCAGAGAGAGAAAAAGAGAGCAAAGTAACTACATTTTTGCTTGATTTGTGTTTTAGATTTGATGATATTTGGCATCCCTCCACTGGCCTTAAGATTACAGATGGGACAGAGCATTTTTTGTTTGGTGATGTCTTTTTGGTGTTTGGACTTTGTTGTTTCAAAGTAGTAGGAAAGGTAGTAGGAATTGTCTCCAAGGATCCAACCTGAACAGTAGGAAGGGTTGTGTGAGTATTGTGTAGCTTGAGATATGCTTAAAGGTGAGTGGTGGCAGAGAGTTTGGTATTTTGATGAAAGCATGTTAAAATGTGTGCTGCCTACTTATCCTGATGGCAGACAGGCCCCAGAGCTCAGCTTGGGTGCCAGTTACCTTTTATCCTATACAATAAAGACTCAATAAGTGTTTGGTTGTTGGTGGATTTACATTATTTCGGCTTTTAATTAAATTTATATGTGCCACTGGATTTAGTTTTTGGCATTGTTGATAGTGATATGCTGGAATTATTAGTATTGGCAGTAGATCTCTGTTAAGGGAAATTAATCTGGCTTTGTCGGTACTATTTGTAGCCCGTTAGGTGAAAATTTTCCTCAGTTGTTGCCAGTTGCATTCACCTGTAGTGCAACACTTATGCAGTATGCTGTTGACCCTTTGTGGGCTATTGGGACATGCCTGAGTCTGGTCTCTGACCCACAAAGGTGGAACATAATGTCGGTAGAGGGTTTGGATTTCTGCACTATAAGCTAGCAATACTCCTTATATAGGTCTCTGGATTGCATCATTATGTGCTTTTTTGTAAGTTTTGTTATCTTCTGTATAGAGAAGTTATACTCGAGCTGAACTCATAACTAATTAGTTAGTTAAGCGGATGCTGACCACTTGGCGTCAAGTTGCTATGATTTTTACGTTTAATGCCTGTGATGTGTGATGGGTATTAGTTCAAAGTTGGTCAGAGTGTGCAAGGTCATTCTCTTTATGGGACATACAGATTATAGACATTTCCTTTTATGTTATCATCGTGCTTCTACACAATTTCTCAAATTGATTAAATGGAAATGCACGATATACTTACAGATAGAGAATTATTTGAAAAAATTGCAGTTAATAATATTAATAGGTTTATCTGTATCTCATGGGCATAAATAGTCTCCAACCAGAAAATTTGGAAATTATTTTCCTGGAAGAGGTACAATAGTGTACAAGCTCCTCGTTGACAAGTCTGTTGTCATTTCCAAACAGAACTTCATCTGTGAAAGCATGTTTCAGAAAATTGGCATTCTCAGTTTTGAAGTTTGATATTATGAGACTTCTTGGTAGTAAGTTGGTATCTTTAATTGAAAATTTACTTTGAGTGGATGTGTTAGAGATTTGACTACTGTAGCTATTCCAAGTATCTTGTTTCTTCTTCCTTTCCTTGTTCTTTGGCTGGGGGGGGGGGGAGGTGGTTCTCTTTGGTGGTCCCATGTATCGAAATTTCTGTTCAATTTTGACAGGGTTTCCTTTCTTTTACCACTTTTCCTTTCTGCCCCAAAGTGTAAGTTGCAGTCTGTACATCTGAAATTATTGTCCAATTATTTGGGCACGTTGTTTGAATAGGAGTTTTACCAACTAGTTGTTTTTCCACCCAGATTTAGTAAAATATTGGTGAATGCATGGCAACCACACCTAGAATCAATTTATATGCTACTTCAGTAGTTTTTATTGACCAATGTTTTTTGCTTTCATACCCATATTTAGGAATGAGATTTGTTTTGTGTAGATGTGTACTTTCTTCTTCCTTTTATCTTGTTATGTTTACATTATCTTGAGGTTTGAGTTTTGAAAAAAAATTGCTAATGGAGCCATTTTTTCCTTCAGGTTGGGGCTTGTGGCAACTATAAAGGTATGCCATTTACTCACTGTTGCCATATTTAGTTATGTGACATTTTAGCTTGTAGATATGCACAGCTTTTCAAATGTTTACTTAGTTGAAGGCACAACTCTTTGCATTTTATTTAGTTGTCATTTGTGAAGTGTTTGTGAGCCGTGAAGGTAGTGTTTTGACTTATGCATGTGTGGCATCAATGGATGGAATTGAGGAATTTGTATCAGCAATGTATTATTTGCCTGCTTAATGAGATCACAATGTTAGTACATGTATGGGATTAATCTCCTTTTCTACCTGAAGAAACTATCTTTAGTTGAATCTTTGTTTTACTTGTTTCTAAGGGGATTTGAAATTATTGGTAGCCTTTCTTTACGGGGAGGTGGCAGTTTGGTTTAGTTAGATTTGTTGAGAAAGGTAAGCATTTATACAAGGTCTTTGCGGCACTATCATGTTGATAATAGTTTTTTGCTTCTGGTATGAGGCTGTTTAGTCCCTCTAGTTAACACAGATTGGCTTGCTATTTTCTTGCATGCACAGGAATCATTGGACATTCTACAATATCCTGGTATGGTAATCTGGTTGTTACCATGTTATCTATACTCATAAAGTGAGGAAGAGTTGAAGCGGTAACCAGTTGCGATTTTAATTTCACAACACTCCAGTGCAAATGTTGCTTGTTTTCAGTTATTTGACCATTGATTTCATGTCGAATGCCAACAGCTTTTTGGAACTTGGTCAATTTAATGAGGGTTAGCCCCTCTTGGGTCAAATGTGTCAAGTAGTTTTTGAACTTCTGGAACACCTCATACTTCAACATATTACAAAAGGAGCAAATGTACCCACCAGGATCTTGTTCTGGAGTAACTTTTCCATTAGATTTGGTGTGGTAATAATACATAACTAATGGTCATAACTAGGGCTGTCAATTTTTGACACAACACGTTAACACGACACGAACCGAACACGAAATAAATGGGTCGAACACGAAATTAAATGGGTCAATAGATAAAAATGGGTCAACACGTATAAACACGAAAAAAAGCAGGTTGAGTTCATGTCGAAATCAGGTCAACCCGATTTTGACCTGATTAACCCATATATTTTAAACAGGTTAATATAATTTGACCCAAACCCGACCTACTCATTTCATACCCGTTTAACCCATTTATCCAAATATATAAAAATAACAAAAACATGTTTTTTTCTTCATATTTTTGATGGATTAAATCTATTTAATTGGAAATGGATGTTAAAAATTGGTTTCCTTTTGCTTCTTGTAATTCTTTAAATTTTATTCAATAAAATTTTTTGATTTTTTTAAAGTTGTTAAACAAATAGAATTTGATATATGGGTTAAACAGATCGGGTTAAACAGGTTAAGCATGTTAACATGTCGTGTTATGTGTTAACTCAAACCTGACATGTTTATTAAACGTGTTAAACATGTCAGGTTCGGGTAACACGTTTAATAGCCAGGTCAGGTTAGTGTTTACATATTTCGACACGTTTATTAAACATGTCAGGTTTGTGTTTAAGAATTTTTGACACAAACCCGAAACAAACCCGACACGAAATGACACGACACGACACGTTTGACACCCCTAGTCATAACCTAGAAGAGTGCCATCAGATGGAGGGTAACAATCCATGTTATATTTATAAGTGTGCAACTGAAATGTTTTGAAATAGCTGTTGCTCCATTATATTTACTCTTATCTGTTGTAACTATGGCCTGGTGATTTGAATCATCTTTATGTACGTGCAAAGACATTTTTGGTAATATCTCGTGGATGGAAGAAACAAGTTTTCCATTATTTTACAGGCAATATTCCTTGCAAATTACTTCAATTCATCTGCAGCTTCAGATGCATGATTTTCTTAAATTTGTACTGTTTGTTGCCTTTCAGATTGTTCAGGACCTGGCTTGTATTCGTAAATATATATGCTCTGTTTGTGACCGGATTTAATGCAAATTTCCCCATACCAATGTTGTCCCTTTGGTTAATTATGTGCAGAGAATGCCATACAGTAGATGAATTCTGGTGCCACTCTGCTCATTTTCCCCAAAATAGATAGATTTGGTGACTTTTTTCTGTTGTCACACATTTGTGGTGGTTCTACCTATTCTTGATGGTGCTTTTGTTGTTTGATTTGAAGGATCGGGCTAATGAGATATACAAGAAGGTGGAAGATCAAAAATCTAGCAGAGGAAGAAACCAAGATGCGATATTGGCTGCTTGCCTGTACATTGCTTGTCGACAAGAAGATAAGCCACGCACTGTAAAGGGTACAACCTAAGAATTTCTAACATTCGGATGCTTCCTGTTTCTCTCTATGTGAATGAGCTTTCACTAAATCTGTGGGTTTCAAATAGAAATTTGCTCTGTTGCAAATGGAGCAACAAAGAAGGAAATTGGTCGAGCCAAAGAATACATAGTGAAACAACTAGAGCTTGAGATGGGTCAGTCGGTGGAAATGGGAACTATACATGCTGGGGATTTTATGGTAAGGGGCAGCATTCATATCCCATATTATGTTTCTTGCTCTTCATCCACTGACATAAATCTTTTTCTTTAGAGGCGCTTTTGTTCAAATCTTGGGATGACCAATCAAACAGTTAAAGCTGCCCAAGAATCTGTCCACAAGTCGGAAGAGTTTGATATAAGGTATTTGGATTTTCTCATATGTCGTTATGCATAAACTGAATTTGTGGAAATGGTACAAAAGAGTAGGAAAAGCTCATGTGTAGCTCTCATCAAAGTAAAGGAAGCCCATATATGATGAGTCTTTAATATATTGGTAGCTGGTTATAGAACTTTACATTTCTTGTTACTAAAATAAGGAAGTATTATTGTTAAGCTCAAACGGTTTAAATGAATTATGACATTCAGGAGGGATTTTGTTTTATTTACTGGAAGAAGGATGTCAAAATGAGTGGATCTAGATAATTTTCTTCCCTGTTAGCTTGATCTGTCCTAGTTGTGGGCTCACTATTATCTTGTCCAGGCATGTCGTGATTATTGGACCCAAAATATAGCCATTCGTTATCAAAATCACACCTGATCAGAAGAATCTCTCTCCCTGGCTCCCCTGTGTGTGTGCTCCCCTGTACTTGTTCTTAATTAAAAAATAAGTCTATTTCTATCATTGTTTGTGAAAATCAGACGATTTAGAGAGAACAAAGTATTTGTCAGATAGGTACCATCACAACACCAAAAAGCCTTGAACTCAGAAAAGCTCAACCAAAAAGGAATATTCAGACCCAGGATCTAAAGGAATAAAAAGTTTTGTAATAAACTATGCGTTTTCTTTCAACTTTTTCGATAATTAAACTTTGCTATTGCTTGGCCTCAGAAGTGGGTAAAATATGTGTTTCCAAGTACAGGAATGTATCTTTATCGAGGTTGTATCATCTGGAAAAACGAAGGACAAATTCGAATAGTGATGAAATAAAAATAAAAATAAAGAGTTCTTGGAAAGTTGAGAATTTTGGTAACTAGTTAAATTAAAGGTAAAATTCAATAAAAGAAAGAACAAGATAATCTTCGGATTTTATCCAACCCATGAACAAGAATTTCTACTTTAAGTCTATAACTCATTTTCGTTTGTACTCAAACTAGTACAAACGGAAGATTTTCAATGAAAACGTTGGGAAGAAATAAAAATAGCAATCGAAAGAAAATTTATGATGAGAGAATCAATATCCTGAAGGTTGTAGAAAACACTGTTGACTATCTAAATCAAAGCCAATTGTATATAGATAATCAGAAAGTATGCAAACCAAATAGGTTTTCAAAATTATAATTTATTTAAACAATCAAATAAACATTAAAACCCTAGTTTGGGGCATAAATCTTAGTTCATAGGTTAGGAATCTGATGTAAATTCCTCTTACAATTATCTGGAAAAGAAACTTCTCAAACATGACGCAAGTAAAATTGAAAGCAGTTAAAGGAGACATCTAAATGGAAGTAAATAAATAAAACTTGTAGTGAACTAAACTTGAACCTAGTGAAAAAACACAATGGTCTGCAAGCTCACAAACTACCCTCAACCTAGTAATCCACCAAGGGTCAACAATCACACAAGCTAAAGTCACAACCACAAACCCTAGTTGAGAATACCCAAATCAATTCCCAAAGTGTAAAATCACAACCTAGAATGCAAATATAGGTTAAGAACACTCACTAAGAAGACCTCACAACATAAACAAGAAACCAGAAACCAGTGTTATAGGACCCTGAACTGGTCTGAACTGAAACTACATTTCCTAGAACTGGACTAAACCGGAGTTGAAATACCCTGAATCGATGCTGTGTTACCAAGAACTGGACTGAACCAGATCGAAAATACCCTGAACCGGATTGAACCAATGCTTAAATACTCTGAACGGAACTGGTTTCGTGTGAACCAATAGTGAGAATAATGTCGGGGAAATAGCCAGCCCAGAAAGGGGGAGGAGGAGATGAACCGGAGGAGGAACTCACCTGAACCGAATTGAACAAGTCCTAAACTGGACTGAACCGGTATAGTCTTGGACAAAGAAAGGGCTAAACAGGCTGGCTGGACCAGTTAATGATCTTGGGTCAGATTGGACTGGACCCTATACTGATTGGGTCTCCACATTGTAAATTCCCTTCACCAAGCTTGGGCCAGATAAAAAAAAAAAATCTGATTGTTTTTTTTTAAATGAGCCCAAATAATGACTCAGGTCTTCGGTTTTGGGTTTGACCCGAGAGGAGGTCGTCTTCTTCAGCCAATCGAAACCCTACAAACACTGTTCTAGTAAGATGCAGGTGACATCAGCAACCAAATACGATAACGATGGCCATGAGCTAACACAACAACCACCACTCAACAAACTACAAAGAATCAAGAAGACACCTCTGAACCAAGAACATCAACAACCCTGAATCAACACCCAATCATCTCATGTTTTTAGTCAACAAATTTCACAATGAGCAACTCATTGTGAAATGCAACACCCTCAACCACTATTCACAACCGGAGGGCATCAATACACTCATCGACCATGTCTTTGTCAGGGAACAAAGAATAGGAACACAAAAAAAAAAAAAGGAAAGGAAAAGGGAAAAAAATTCAAATATGGTTACCAAGTTAAAATCCAAATAATCAAATATTAGGGTTTAGATTTAGGAAGGAGAGAAAGGAAGAGAAGATAGAGAGGGAGGGATTGAGAAAAATAATGTGTGAGCTAATGTTGCTCTGCACCTTATTATTTATAGCAAATGAGTAAATTACAATATTACCCAACATGATTAACAATAAATAAGATCTCTTAACATATATATTTTAATAGTACAGAGATATATGTTATGTGGCCAACCTTTATCTCCTAAGGTATTCACCCATGGTTCAAAGTTGTGATATCGGTCACTAACTCAAAGGACTTTAAGACATATTGTTCGCGGTGTCGTGTCTTGGTATTGGAAGATATGACCTAAAAGAAAAAGTTGAACATGACAAGATTTCAGATTATATTGCAAGGTTACCGAACGGTATCGGCCGCTTCGGTGACGATAAATTAGCAACTCGGGGTTGACTCAGACAACTCAGTCAGGGTGTGTGAGACTAAGGGTAGTTGAGTTTATATGTAACGTATAATGATATTGACTCAGAAGGAGCTGAGTTGGATGGGACTCGGCCAACTCGTGTCAGTATTGGTCGATACTTTGAACCTTGTGTTCACCACTTGAAAATATTAGTTACAGTTATGAATAAACAAATTATGAAGAAGAGTCCTTAGATGCGGCCAATATTTAAGAAGATCCAGATGATACTTTGGAATTATGGTTTGTAAAGTGTAAACCTGAAATTGAGAGTTTTGACCATGTTCATTAGGAGGGAATGATTAGGAGAATTAAAAGAGCTACAATTAAAGTCCCGCACTCGATTAGTGAATGGAATAAGAACAAAACAAATGAATAAAGCTCCTAAACAAGACAATTCCTTTGAAGAAAAATCTTGTTAAGTTCATACAAAAGAATCACTGCATAGTCAAAAATCTTGTACAGTTCATACAAAAGAATCATTGCATAGTTCAACAAGATTTGAATCACAACTTCTAAATGGCCACTTTTGAGTTTTTTCTCCAAGTTCATAAAAAATTGGAGCCCCAAATGAACGTCGCAATACTTCATGGCATTTCTTTGTTCTGTGTGATCCTTTGAAAGAAATATGCACATTAGAGCCTAAAAGTCCACCCATTACACCATCTCTAAAATAGCCTTTCATATCATGAAAGAGCTCCTTAAAATATATTAATGGGAAATTTGGTTGTGCATGGAATGTTTTAAGTGGTTATTATCCAGTTTCAAGTAGTAAACCCCTGGACTTTGTAGTTTACTTCTCT
This sequence comes from Ilex asprella, assembly GCA_023539305.1. Taxonomy (NCBI): domain Eukaryota; kingdom Viridiplantae; phylum Streptophyta; class Magnoliopsida; order Aquifoliales; family Aquifoliaceae; genus Ilex; species Ilex asprella. The sequence continues at coordinate 1,138,726 of CM042200.1, read as the reverse complement.
TGTGATTTATCATTTGGTTATCTTGCTTGAGCATGGAATCGTCATGGAGCTACTATTAACAAATGTGATGAATCGCTTGACTTACACTGTGGATGGGTATTCGTCGATGAATGACTGTCTGAAGTAATTAAGCTTGTCATCCTGTTGTTATCGCAGGAGGAGTCCTATATCTATTGCTGCAGCAGTTATTTACATTGTGACTCAGCTTTCAGATGATAAGAAGCCCCTCAAAGGTAAAATACACCATCTAGTTTATTGGTTGAGACGTTTTCTTATGAGCTGCAATTTGTAGATGGGGTTCTCGGAACCATATCTGAACTCATAGCAGGCACTTCCACTAATGGTTGTGTTCTGGTCAATAAATTATTTGGTGAGAAATTTCGTTAAGCTGCTTGTTTTGACTATTTTGAACCTTGTTACTTGAAGAAATTTTTTGGTGCGAAAATATATCTGTTTTGTCTATTAGTTCTTGACATGCCTATGTTGCTGGTTTGATCCAGCTGTTTGAGTGATCTGGTTATTGATTTTTCAGCAATTTACTTTCGATGCGGGCTTTCATATTTTATAATAACCCAATCTAACATATTAGACATTGCTCACTCGTTACTGGTGTTCTGTTTACATTCATAGACGTTGCGCTTGCAACTGGAGTTGCAGAAGGGACAATCAGAAATTCCTACAAGGATCTTTTCCCCCATCTTTCAAAGATAATACCGAGCTGGTATGCCCAAGAAGAGGCCCTGAAGAACCTATGCAGCCCTTAAAATGTTGACCAAACAACAGCGGGAAAACAACTCATTTTTAAAATTGGTTTTTTGGAGCTCTTTCGGTTTGGCTGCAAACACAACCATTATTCTTCTCCTTCCACACGGTTAATTGTACGCTGTATTATGGATTCTGCAGGAACCAGCAACACATGTCTGAGTGTAAGGTGTATATTTCCTTTTCTCTCTGCTAATGGTTGCCTCCTGCATGTTAACTCTTTGATTTTCGGGTGTTATTGGCTGAGGGTTGTCACCTCAAGGGCGGAGCCACCTTTGGCCCCGGGTGGTCACCCCCCCTCCCCTTCCCTTCAAATAATTTTAAGAAATTGTTTTTATATATGTTTTTATTTACTTATATTACACACCCTCAAATATATGTTTTGGTGTCCACACTATTATTTCCATATAGATCTATACTTAAACGTCTATGGCCACATTATGGACACCATTCAAATAAATTTTGAATACAAAGTCATTTTTTAATTTCTCGTGGTGTTTTTTGTTTTGTGGGGAATATAAGTTGTGTTTGGTTTGTAACTGAATGATTAGCATTATTTTTATTGTTTAGGGTTTCTACAATTCAGTTGATTTGTAAATTTTTTAATCTTATGCTCTTAATTTGAACGTCAAATTATTAGGAATTGACATGTAATTAGCCTTAGTTTGCATGTGATCAGGCTTTGTAAATAAATATCAACTTATTTTTATCGATATAAGAATTGAAACATATAATTAACGTCCCATCTTAAGTGAAATTTCTAACTCCGTCCCTGATGTCATGTAAGTGGAACTTTTCATAATCCTTGATGGTTTTTTGGGTTTAGGGATAATTGTTGTTTGGCTTTTTATTTATTTTTTAAATGTTGACTTAAGTATCAGTTAGGGAGAATAATTGGTATAAAAAAAAGTTTATATTAGCATTGAATGCCTTCTATCTATGAATAAAGATTTCTCCCCGGGTTCAAACCTTGATTGTTATACCTTGCTAACGTGAAACATGTTACATTTCCTGAGATATTTTTTTTAGGGGTAAGGGAAAGGGGATTCAAACTCTAGACTTCATGAAGGTTAAATTTTTATATAATAAGGAGTACAATTAGATCAAAGACATATTGGTAAAAGATAATATTTTTTTAGTCCAAGGTCCAAGTCTAAGTTGGGGCGGATTGTGGTCATAGTGAGGTGAGCGACACGTGTGATAACCATTCCGCTCACAAAAATATGGTATCCTTAAAGTCCAAATAAATAACAGACTCATCATCCAATTCCCTTCCCCGACTTGTTTACATTATAGTCCGTTAAAACATTGTAAAAAGTAGGATTAGGAATAGTATTCTGTAATAAGTTCTTGTTACAGTATATTGGCTACTGTCATTGTGTGGCTTGAGTTGAGTCTAATTGTCCATAGCATAGTCCATACAATTCTGGACCATTGTAGGCCGATAGTATCTCTCATCTGTTTGAGCTTTACTCACATCTTTGGCCCAGCCTGGGGGTGAGAACCAGTGTCTGTTCACCATCGCTTGTTCACCATCGCTTGCAAGAAGGGTAAGACTATGTTAGCATGCTAACTCAAAAAGATTTGTGGCTACTAATTTTTTTCCCTATAGGGAAGTATAACTATTTATTTTGGTTTGAATAATTTGTAGCTATTGATTGTAAAATATAAAATAATAAGAAAAAAGATAAATTTACGTTGTGTTACGTTTTTTGTTAGAACAAAATGTGAAGGCATGCTATTAAAAAGTAATTTTTTAATACCAGGGATTGTTTATGGTACTGTACCAATATTTACTATATTTGTGAATGTTTTTATTATTTTTGTGTGGTTCCAAATAAAAATGGTAAAAATTGTTACCACAACAGTAGTAAAAATAATCACAAAAATGGTCATTTTTTTGTACTAGGAAAAGTGGTAAAAATAATTAATTGTAAAAACACTATAAAAGATGCTAAAAATAACCACAAAAGTGATAAATTACTTGTAAAAGTAATAATTTTTTATTATAAAAATATCCATAAAATGACTAATTACCCATAAAAAAATTCGGTACCATAGTGAAATACTTAAAAAAAAAGGGGCACAATATATAAAATTCCCAGAGGGAGACCACGGGGGGACATAAGTAATCGAGGCTTGCCTTTGGTAATAATTAATTCATTGAAATCTAAATTAAAAAATCATGGGTTACCAGCTTGACTAGGTATAATTGTCATAAATTCTCAACATTATTATTACTTTTAAGCAGAAATTGAGAATCACTTGATATATCAATTAGGATTACAATATAATTGCTCATAGAGCTCGTAACACACAGGAAACAGTACTGACTCTCTCTCTCTCACACAGGTAGAGAGGCTTAACCCTTTGACAAACTGAAAAGTTGAATTGCATAATCCATATATTATATGGGCTGGATTCATTAGATGCAGAGCTCTATCTGAGCTTGCATGTTATTATACAAAACTCTGGTTTTGAGACTAACAATACTATCTACTGATGTGAGCAATGAAAGAATCCATCTCCATGCGAGAAACGCCGCCCTCCTCCACCGACTTCCGAACAGCACCACCCAATTCACCCGCCCTCTTCCTCATCTCTTCCCCTTCGCCCGACACCATCAATCTTTTAACAGCATTTTCCACCATTAATGAGCTCACAATCTCATGTCTCCGGGCCCAATCCTTCACCACCAGACCCACTTTCAGCACCTTGGTTATCAGCAAAGCGTTGCCCGGTTGATCTGAATGAATCGGCCAAGTCGCCATTGGCACTCCCATGCTTATGCTCTCTATGCATGAATTCCATCCACAGTGACTCAAAAACCCACCTGTAGAAAGATGACAAAATCTCCGCAATATAAATACAATTGAAAGTGAAGTATTAAATCAACTATAAAGAAAAGATGACATAGGGCTTCTGTTACTGTGACTGTAGAGTTAAAGTGGGTCGGATGTATGCGGCTTAGTCGGGTAAAGATTATTCTCAATAGAGATTAATTGGCCTTTGGTCAAATAATACTTCTTATTTTGTGAAAGTTTTACCGGTCAAGGGTGCATACCCGCTCACGGGTCCCCTCCCAAAAAAAATAAAGTTAAAAAAAAATGAAAATGTCTTTGAAAAAAAAAAGTTGAGACCCAGCATCTTTTTAAATCAAATATAAGAAAAAGTGAAACCAAATCAAAGTGAAAATTGAACTTGTATTTTATTTTAAGCACCACCTGTGGAAGGATGTCCCAAAATCTCTAACTGGGGTGCCCAATCTGTCAGCACCATTCCTCTTCCTTTCACTCTCTCTTCATACCCTTCTGGCAGTTCAGCTCTTCTCACTTCTCCTGCAGAAATGTCTACTTCATCTGCAAATCTCAACACCAAGATAAAGTTTTGCTCGCTTTTTTCTAACCCAATGACGAGCTCTTTGACTTGTTCATCAGTTAATAAAGTGGTGGTTCCAAATGACACAAATATCACGGATTTTGGAGGTTGTTTGTCAAGCCAATCCAAGCATGGGTGTTGTGGTCCGTTTGAATTTTCCTTTTTGGGTATCTCCACAGGATTGAATGGCCCAATAACCCATTGCTTAACAGATCCTATAATCTCTTTCTTTGCAAGTATATCAAGGTAATGATTTTCTATGACTCTGCATGAATTATGAAGACTTCCAGAGTTGAATTCTCTGTAATTATCTTGGGCTACGGCAAACTCTAAGAGCTCTCGTACAAAACAGCTCTCGAAGCTTGGAGACTCTTTCAGTATTTCGGGTTCAATCGGCACAGGTTTTCTTGTGGCTTCCCAGAAGAATAAGGAGATAGAAAAAGCTGACGTACTTTGAAAACAGTAAGACTCTGTGTTCGATATTAAAGGGACGTCCTGGACCACGGAAGCCATTAAAGAGTCATGAATAACGATGACTCTTTCAGTTGTGGCGGAGAGTGATCGGAGAAGAGAACCAACTGGTTCTCGAAGGCATAATGAGGCTCGAAAAGATGGTAAACTTTTAGAGGGGCAGGGGAAGGAGGCATTAGGGTCTGGCGGAGGAGAGACACAGGAAGGGATTGGGAATTCATGGAAGTGGATGTTGGTGTTGGCGAGAGGGTCCCAACCTTGGACGCGAAGCTTGAGTTGGCGGCTGTGGGTGGTGGGGGTCACGTAGTGGACTGGTATGTTGTAGGCGGTGACGAGGCGGGAGAGGTGGAGGAGCTGGTTGAGATGGCCTTGAGCTGGTAGTGGCACCATTACTACCGCTACTTGGGTGTTGTTTTGGCCGTTTTGACCATGGTTGTGTTGGTGTTGATTGGCCATTGTGGTAGTTTATGGCTATCTATGAGATTTGATCTGCAATTTTTTCGAGTTCCATGGTTTGGGTTTTATAAGCTAGAATCTAGAATCTACAGGACAATTATTAATTAATTCTAATCCTATCAAAAGCTAATCATTTTAGACGGAAGAGGATGAGAGGATGTAAAGGTAATTATCTCTTTTTAACAAAGTAGAAATCACGTCGGTTTGACATGTTTAATCTTTTTCAATTTTTATTGTCAAAGCGTAACTATCAATGATAGGATATGATGTTTAGATTCCAAATACAAGGCGAGCGTTTGAACTGGAGGACTCAACGGCTTAAATGGTTTCATTGTGACGAGTGTTTGCAGGTGAATCGTTAATTCGTGATGGAGCCTGGAGGCTCTTAACAAACGTTTGGAAGAAACAAGAATTATAGTGGTTGATTAGATATAGAGCATGACTAGTCTATTTCAATAGAATCTTTTACTCTCAGAGATTTTATATATTTTTTATAGAAAAATGATTGATTATAGAGTTTCTCTGATATCTTCCCTCACTCGAGTAAAGGTCTGGACATTTATATGTGATGATGATGATAATGTTACCATCGGGTGATCCCCTAGTTTGTGAGAATTTTGTTGAAGGAATATTTTGTTCATTTGAATTTATATTCTCTAAGTCGTTAGAGATTATATTTTCTAAAAGTAACGTGACTTTCTGAAACATGTTCGGGTGGTATGATATAATAAAAATACCTACAAATGTGATAATTTTTTTATACTAAAAAAAATGATAAAATAATTATCACAAATGTAGTAAAAACACACACAACAGTGATACAAACCCTATAAATATGATAAATCAACCACAAAAATGATAATTTTTTTGTTGTAAAATGACTCGCAAAAATTATTAAAAAAAAACCCATTAAAATGATAAAAATTAGAGCTACGATACCAAAAGTATTTCTTCGGTACCGTAGTCTAGTCAAACTCTTAACTAAAATTAAACAACCACAACAAATTTGGGGTAATGTTATGCTTATCAAATCTCTATTCTAAATGATGCGACACAATTTTTTATCATCAGATAAATGAGTCTCGATAATATTCAATGACGGAGATTATGCCACAAAATTTAGGATGAAAGATTTGATAAAAAAAATTGATAAGCAAAACATTTTCCATAAAATTGGGCCCCTTCTCATTAATTCTACTGAGCTACCTATTTATTCTATTTATTTAATTTGTTGGACCTATGTTTGAATATTATCAGTAACTCTTTTTAGTTGTTGTGCTTTGGACCTATTTTTAACTCTTTTTAGTTAAATTGGATTTGGTTTGATACTCTTATCTTATTTTATTTGTTTGAATGATTGTGCTATTTTGAATCATTGTACGAGTGTATTACTTTTTTAAGCATGCAGACAAAAAATAAAAATAAAAATAAAGAATGTCACACCTTTATGTATCATTCACCACATTAACTCCAATATTTATTGTTTGTTTTATTTTTCTTGTCGGGTTATCTATAATAATTGATGGGGGATTCATCTTTTAAATAAATATTTTACAGCTGAAGTCACAGTGGCCAGTTGCTTAGTTCGAAGGAATAATCGCAAATTTAAATATCCTGTAACAAAAAAAAAGATATAATATATTTCACTTAAATTTATGGTAAATTATCGATTAAGAAGACAAATAGAGAGATAATGTATTAGAAGAAATCTTCTCACTCACCCCTTATCTATAATGATTCACTTATATATAATTAGTAATGCACGATGTGCGTTGTATGCAAATAAATATAAATAATGTTATTTTTAAAATATAAATTATATGTATAATTAAAGTAAATAATAATTAGGTGCTGAGTAATTAATTCGTATTTTAATTATGGATTTATTCTATAAGTTTTTGAGTACCCAATTTGTCATTTATTTAGGTATTTCGTCAACTCCTTTAAATATTTGTACATCTAATTATATATTACAAAATTATTAATTTTTATTTTATTAAATGTATTGATTAAACCACTTATAATATTATTCTATTACAATATACCAAAAATAATAAAAAATAACATATTTTTGACGGTTTAAGACTTTACTTCTTCATAAAAATATAGATAATTATATATAATTGAACCACTAATAAATGAGTTAAAAAAAAATTAAAAGTCCTTTTAAAATAGTCGAAAACAAGTTAAAAATCAAATAAGTGTAAAAAACAAAAGTGAGATGAAAGTATATAGGTGGGTATAATTGATTTTACTATAATAATTAAAGGTAAAACAAAAAATTAAAAAATTTCATAGATACTAACATTTATATATCTATATAATAAAGTAGGTAGAAAAGTTTGTCGTGAGCTTTTAAAAACTCAAATCGCTTGACGATTATTGATCCGACGGTTCTTATGCAAAAATTTTCTAAGACTTCTCTCTCTCTCTCATACCATTATTTTTTTTTCCTGTGTCATTTTTTTTATTATTTGCTTCATATTTCCATTTGTGATTTTTTATTCCATAAAACTAATTCAAAGTTTTTATATATCTAACGACATATATTTTGTCACTTATTTTTTATTTGTAAATAACACTTGATGTAAATAAAAAATAACACACATTTTGTATGATTTTTTTATCTGAGTTTCACATCTTTGACTGAAATTAGGCCTGAAATGATTCAGGACCTAAATTCCTCTAGAATTTCCATTAACAATGGGTTTTATATAGATTATTTTTGTTGTTGTTTTTTTTAATGTTTGCTCTATTTGTTATATTTTATGTATTTTCATTCTTCTTTTTTGTGGGTGTAGCTGTGAGTGTGAATGAGCGATGATTGTGGTGTGAAATTTAATATTTTTTTATTGTCTCATAGAATTGTCACACCCCCACCCCGGATCACATATGGTGGGCAGCGGACCAGCCATCAAGGCCTTAACCAATCATACTTGTGCATAATAAATGCCAAATACAGCGGAAGACAAATAATAAAGTGATTCATTCCACCAATCTAATGAATACCAGAGGAATAAACTAACATCACCGACATTATTATTAAACTCATGTAAAACAATAATTAATCGATAAGGTTCACTACTCTAAGCATAAGCGACATTGTTCCCAAAACAATTAAATAATTGTCTCAAAACAATAAAAGACATTTACTCTTGAAGACCTACAATAAAAATAAATCTTCAAGTCCTCTAATCCCTTGTATACCAGCAGACTTACTCCTCACCCTGATCCTCTCCTGAAGAATGTTAAATGTTTGGGTGAGCACAAAGGCCCGTGAATAGCAACCACCTCTAATGAGGTTTGAAAATAAATCTCAGAGTTTATATACAAAAATAAACTTTGATACACACATAAATACAACAAATTGCACCTCAACCCCTCCCACATAATCATTTAAACAAAATGATTTCATGAACACAAATAATTTTATAATGAAAAGACATTTATAACCCAAAACACCACTCACTTTTACAAATAACTTTATAAATGAAAAGATATTTATAACTCAAAACATTCACACACATTCAGTCCCAAATACATCTGTCAAATCATGTTTGTTACCACTAGCCTGGTAACTGGCTCAATCTCTTGTCATCACTAGCCTGATGACTAGCCCCATCTCTTGTTACCACTAGCCTGGTAACTGGCTCAGTCGCTTGTTACCACTTAGATCTGGTAACCCCAGTCCCCATCTCGTAAACAAGATTTTCACACACACCAAAATTGTAGTTTTAATTCCACACACACAAAAAAAAATTTCATCAGCAAAACAATGATGTAAAATTATCTCACCAATTTTTCAAAATTCACATGTATAACAGTTCACAACTTCAAAATATTCAATTGTATCCCCAAACATCAACACATATATTATATATATGAAAATCCACCCACACGTACCCACACATTTAATATAGAAATTTCTCCCAAAAGAAGTAGTAAACTACTCACCTTGATTTCCAAACTCCAATTCAAATAAATATCTCTCAACCTCAATGCAATCACTACCTAATCCAAAGTAACATATAACAATCAATTTCTATTCTTAATTTCGGCGTTTCGCGATTCTATATTTAATTTTTATACTTCCTATCCATTGATAAATACTTAATATATCTTTTATATATAAATATCCTTTCAAATATTAGGTAATAGTGTATGAAAGTATTCTGGCCTGTTTAGAAAAAGTTTATAAAGTTTGGGGTCAAATCATAATTTTTGAAACTTTTGGTGTCAAAGTGTAATTTCTTTAAAAAACGAATTTTCTGTTTTCAAGGTAGCCATAATTTTCCAGAATTCTATTTTTGTAACTTACCAATTAAAAAGGTAGTTAAAATTAAATTTAGAAGAATAAAAGGGTCAAAATAAAGCTCTTTGAAACTAATGGGGATGTTTCTATAATATAAAACCCATAAGACAAGTATTCAATCCATACCTTTAATGGATTCCACCCTTTTTATTTCTCCTCTTTCCTTCCCCCCTCTCTCTCTCTCTCTCTCTCTCCCAAGCGGCATATTTTTTTCTTTTTTTACCTATTTTGACTGCCTACATATGTATACATACAAAATAAAAGAAACCCTACAGTTCC
>CM042200.1:1114543-1128968 GCA_023539305.1 Ilex asprella | reverse complement strand
TTAATACACACATTAGTACACCAAAACACACACACACACACATTAGTTATGCTCTAAAATACAAATGTACACACACACTAATACACCAAAGTACATATAAATTAATACATTAAAAATATACACACTAATACACTAAAATACATACTAATACACCAAAATACATATAAATTAATACATTAAAAATATACACACTAAAATACATACTAATACACCAAAAACATACACACATATACTAACATAAAAATTAAAACACATTTAATAAAAAAAAATACACACATAATGGGTGATCCGCGGGTCAACCCATGAGTTGTGGGTTAACCCATGGGTCATGGGTCGATCCATGTGTCATAATTGGTCCATGTGTTATGGGTCATGGGTTGACCAATTGGTCGTGGGTTATGGGTCGGCCCCATGGATCGTGATCCGACCCGTGGGTCATCCATGGTGTACTAGTGTGTGTGTGTTTTTAGTGTACTAGTGTGTGTATGTTTAGGTGCATTATTGTATATGTGTGTATTTTTTGGTATAATAGTGTGTGTATTTTTTGGTATATTCATATATTTATTTATTTTTATTACTTGTGTTATTTAATAAAAAGATAAATACTCAACCCAATGGGTACTCATTTGTAAACCATACTAACCCACTTAATTAAAATGAATCATATTATCCAACTCATTTAAACTCATATTAATTAATATAAGTACCCAACTCATTTATTTATGGGCGAATTGGGCGGGTTAATGGGTAATAGGTTAAGATTGCAACCTCTACTTAAACGTCTATGGCCACATTATGGACACCATTCAAATATGTTCAAAAAAAATTTTTGAATACAAACTCTTTCTTAAAATTATATGATCCCTTTGTTATTGATTGGTGTTTTTTTTTGGGGGGGGGGGGACTATAAGCTGTGTTTGGTTTGTAACTGAATCATTAGCATTATTTTTATTGTTTAGGATTTCTACAATTAAGTTGATTTGTAAATTTTTTACTTTTTTTTAATCTTATGCTCTTAATTTGAACGTCAAATTATTAGGAATTGACATGTAATTAGCCTTAGTTTGCATGTGATCAGGCTTTGTAAATAAATATCAACTTATTTTTATCGATACAAGATTTGAAACATATAATTAACGGCCCATCTTAAGTGAAATTTCTAACTCCGTCCCTGATGTCATGTAAGAGGAACTTTTCATAATCCTCGATGGTTTTTTGGGTTTAGGGATAATTGTTTTTTGGCTTTTTATTTATTTTTTAAATGTTGACTTAAGTATCAGTTGGGGAGAATAATTGGTATAAAAAAAAATTATATTAGCAATGAATGCCTTCTTTCAATGAATAAAGATTTCTCCCCGAATTCAAACCTTGGTTGTTATACCTTGTTAACATGAAACATGTTCCCTTCCCTGATTTTTTTTTTTTTTTTTTGAGGGTTTAGGGGAAGGGGATTCAAACTCTTGACTTCGTGAAGGTTAAGTTTTACAAGACAAAGAGTACAATTAGATCAAAAATTCGTTGATAAAATATAATATTTTTTTAGTCCAAGGTCCAAGTCTAAGCTCGGCTGGATTGTGGTCATAGTGAGGTGGGTGGCGCGTGGAATAACCATGGATGGTTGTGCATGTGCTTGTTCCGTTCACAAAAATATGGTACCCTTAAAGTCCAAATAAATAACAGACTCATCATCCAATTCCCTTCCCCGACTTGTTTACATTATAGTCCGTTAAAACATTGTAAAAAATAGGATTAGGAATAGTATTCTGTAATAAGTTCTTGTTACAGTTTATTGGCTAGTGTCATTGTGTGGCTTGAGTTGAGTCTAATTGTCCATAGCATAGTCCATACAATCCTGGACCATTGTAGGCTGATAGTATCTCTCATCTGTTTGAGCTTCACTCACATCTTTGGCCCAGCCTGGGGGTGAGAACCAGTGTCTGTTCACCATCGCTTGCAAGAAGGGTAAGACTATGTTAGCATGCTAACTCAAAAAGATTTGTGGCTACTAATTTTTTTCCCTATAGGGAAGTATAACTATTTATTTTGGTTTGAATAATTTGTAGCTATTGATTGTAAAATATAAAATAATAAGAAAGAAGATAAATTTACGCTGTGTTACGTTTTTTGTTGAACAAAATGTGAAGGCATGCTATTAAAAAGTATTTTTTTTTTAATACCAGAGGTTGTTTATGGTAGGTACTGTACCGATATTTATTATATTTGTGAATGTTTTTATCACTTTTGTGTGGTACCAAATAAAAATGGTAAAAATTGTTACCACAACAGTAGTAAAAATAATCACAAAAATGGTCATTTTTTTTGTACTAGGAAAAGTGGTAAAAATAATTAATTGTAAAAACACTATAAAAGATGCTAAAAATAACCACAAAAGTGATAAATTACTTGTAAAAGTAATAATTTTTTGTTATAAAAATATCCATAAAATGACTAATTACCCATAAAAAAATTCGGTACCATAGTCAAATACTTAAAAAAAAAAGGGGCACAATATATAAAATTCCCAGAGGGAGACCACGGGGACATAAGTAATCGAGGCTTGCCTTTGGTAATAATTAATTCATTGAAATCTAAATTAAAAAATCATGGGTTACCAACTTGACTAGGTATAATTGTCATAAATTCTCAACATTATTATTACTTTTAAGCAGAAATTGAGAATCACTTGATAGATCAATTAGGATTACAATATAATTGCTCATAGAGCTCATAACACACAGGAAACAGTACTCTCTCGCTCTCTCTATCTATCAGACACACACAGATAGAGAGGCTTAACCCTTTGACAAACTGAAAAGTTGAATTGCATAATCCATACATTATATGGGTTTGGATTGATCAGATGCAGAGCTCTATCTGAGCTTGAATCTTATTATACAAAACTCTGGTTTTGAGACTAACAATACTACCTAGTGATGTGAGCAATGAAAGAATCCATTTCCATGCGAGAAACGCCGCCCTCCTCCACCGACTACCGAACAGCACCTCCCAATTCACCCGCCCTCTTCCTCATCTCTTCCCCTTCGGCCGACACCATCAATCTTTTAACAGCATTTTCCACCATTAATGAGCTCACAATCTCATGTCTCCGAGCCCAATCCTTCACCACCAGACCCACTTTCAGCACCTTCGTTACCAGCAGAGCGTTGCCCGGTTGATCTGAATGCATCGGCCAAGTCGCCATTGGCACCCCCATGCTTATGCTCTCCAAGCATGAATTCCATCCACAGTGACTCAAAAACCCACCTGTAGAAAGTTGACAAAATCTCCACAACATAAATACAATTGAAAGTGAACTATTAAATCAAATATAAAGAAAATATGGCTTAGGGTTTCTGTTACTGCTACTGTAGAGTTAGGAGAGCGTCGGATGTATGCCGCCTTAGTCGGGTAAACACTATTTAAAAACAAAAAATTGAGACCCACCACCTTATTAAATCAAATATAAGAAAAAGTGAAACCAAATCAATGTGAAAATTGAACTCGTATTTTATTTTATTTTAAGCACCACCTGTGGAAGGATGTCCCAAAATCTCTAACTGGGGTGCCCAGTCTGTCAGCACCATTCCTCTTCCTTTCACTCTCTCTTCATACCCTTCTGGCAGTTCAGCTCTTTTTACCTCTCCTGCAGAAATGTCTCCTTTATCTGCATCTCTCAACACCCAGATGAAGTTTTGCTCGCTTTTTTCTAACCCAATCGCGAGCTCTTTGATTTGTTCATCAGTTAATGAAGTGGTGGTTCCAAATGACACAAATATCACGGATTTTGGAGGCTGTTTGTCAAGCCAATCCAAGCATGGGTGTTGTCGTCCGTTTGAATTTTCCTTTTTGGGTATCTCCACAGGATTGAATGGCCCAATAACCCATTGCTTAACAGATCCTTTAATCTCTTTCTTTTCAAGTATATCAAGGTAATGATTTTCTATGACTCTGCATGAGTTATGAAGACTTCCAGAGTTGAATTCTCTGTAATTATCTTGGGCTACGGCAAACTCCAAGAGCTCTCGTACAAAACAGCTCTCGAAGCTTGGCGACTCTTTCAGTATTTCGGGTTCAATCGGGACAGGTATTCTTGTGGCTTCCCAGGAGAATAAGGAGATAGAAAAAGCTGACGTAGTTTGAAAACAGTAAGACTCTGCGTTCGATATTGAAGGGACGTCCTGGACCACGGAAGCCATTAAAGAGTCGTGAATAACGATGACTCTTTCAGTTGTGGCGGAGAGTGATCGGAGAAGAGAACCGACTGGCTCTCGAAGGCTTAATGAGGCTCGAAATGATGGTAAAATTTGAGAGGGGTAGGGGGAGGTGGCATTAGGGTCTGGCGGAGGAGAGACAAAGGAAGGGATTGGGAATTCATGGAAGTTTATGTTGGTGGTGGCTAGAGGGTCCCAACCTTGGACGCGAAGCTTGACTTGGCGGCTGTGGGTGGTGGGGGTCACGTAGTGGACTGGTATGTTGTAGGCGGTGATGAGGCGGGAGAGGTGGAGGAGCTGGTTGAGATGGCCTTCAGCTGGTAGTGGCACCATTACTACTACTACTTGGGTGTCTTTTTGGCCGTTTTGGCCATGGTTGTGGTGTTGTTGATTGGCCATTGTGGTAGTTTATGGCTATCTATGAGATTTGATCTGCTATTTTTTCGAGTTCCATGGTTTGGGTTTTATAAGCTAGAATCTAGAGTCTAGAATCTAGAATCTACGGGACAATTCTTAATCAATTCTAATCATATCAAAAGCTAATCATTTTTAGACAGGAGAGGATGAAAGGATGTAAGAATAATTATTTATTTTTTATAAAATAAAAATTACATGAATTTGATATGTTTAATCTTATTTAATTATTTATTAAAATTAAAATATGAATGAGTGAATTACAAACTTTTTTTTATCAGTCTGAATTACAAACTAAACTTAGACGTTTAGTTACAAAATATCAACGATCCCAATATGCTTATTACTCACATTTAACATTAATCACGTGTATTATCTATTTTAATGAGTCACGTCTTTACAAGACACGTGTCAACAATTTTTCAATTACATAGAACATTAATTTTGTATTTGATTTTTAGTTTTAAATAGTATTTTTTTTATGATGTGATAGAAATTTTTATAATAAATGGTGATACTGAGGAGTTTTTTATATTTTTGTAATCATGGAATGAAATAATATATGTGGATAGTATATTGAATAATGCTACACTGACCAATTTTGGAGCCCAAATGATATGGCAGCATATAATTTGAAGTTTTTATTGGGACCCAAATGACATGACACCAAATAAATGATACCAACTCAGCTGTCATGTCATTTGGGATCCAAATTTAGTTCCAAAATTTGATCAGCGTAACATTACTCTAGTATATTTTGTACATAGGGTTTTGTGACAAAGGGAACCACACAACCACACTACACGCTGGCGAAGTTTGTTGGTTCCAGCAAAGTGGGATGATATAATACAAATATCCATAAATATAGTTAAAAATATTTATAAATATGATAAAATATTTTGTACTAAAGAAAAATGGTAAAAAAATTATTACAAGTATAATAAAAACACTCACGACAGTAATACAAACCCCATAAATATAGTAAATTATCCACAAAAATAATAAAAAAAATTACTATAAAATGACTCACAAAATTGTAAAAATACTCTTTAAAATAATAAAAATTAGAGGTACGATACCAAAATTATTTTTTCGGTACCACATTCTAGTCAGTCTCTTAATTGAATTTAAACAACCACAATAAAATTGAGTCACTTCTCATTAAGTCTACGGAGTTTTCTATTTATTTATTTTATGCTGGTTGTTGAGCTTTCAACACATGACATGCAAGAATAAGTTTCGATTGCAGCTTTGTAGTTCGGAAGTCGATCACTACGCATAGTTATGTTTGATTATTAAATAACTCTTTTTAGTTAACTGATTTGGTTTTATAGTCTATCTTATTTTGTTTTGTTTGAATGGTCGTGCTCATGCTCTTTTGGATAGCTGTATGAGTGTATTATTTTTTTAGGCATGTAGAAAAAAATAAAAACTGTCACACCTTTATGAAAGTATTGCGCTTGGTAGGGAGAATTTTGCCGTCCTTGTGGTCTTATCCGGCTCGAATCTGGATTAGTCGGAGCCCAAAACGACTTTCGGATACCGGATGATCTGACAAAAAAAAAAATATTGTGTATCAAGCCAGATGAGTAGAAATTTGCATTTTCTTTGGCTATGCATAGAATTATTAATCGAACTGAACTACTTAAGCTGTTTATATAATTTTTTAACTCTTGTATCCTAATAAGTTAAGTTTAATTTTTAAGTCCCACTAATGTTAATTTTATTCCATATTAGATATTCAAAAAGCCTTGAAAGAGGAGAGAGGACTGGTCGATATTCAAAGGAAGAGACAGAAACGCTTTTATTGCCTTTTATATGGGCAAAAATTGTTCAGCAAAAGCCAAAAAACATGAAAACAAAGATGCTTCTTACACAATCCAAACATATTTTCTTCTTGTTTTGTTCAGCTTTTTCAATGATATGTATCATTCACCACATTATCTCCAATATTTTTTTTGTTTTATTTTTCTTGTCGGGTTATCTATCATAATTAATGAAGGATTCGCTTTTTAAATAAATATTTCACAGCTTAGATTACGGTGGTCAATTGCTGACTTCGAAGGAATAATCAGCACAAACTAAAATATCATGTAACAAAAAAAATAATAATATATTTCACTTAAATTTATGGTAAATCATCTATTAAGAAGACAAATAGAAAGATAATGTATTGGAAGAGATCACCTCACTCACCCCTCATCTATAATGATTCACTTATGCATAATTAGTAATGCACGATATATATTACATGCAAATAAATTTAAATAATATTTTTTATATAAAATATAAATTATATGTATAATTAAAGTAAATAATAATTAGGTGATGAGTAATTAATTCATATTTTAATTATGGATTTATTCTATAAGTTTTTGAATATCTAATCTGTCATTTATTTAGGTATTTCGTCAACCCCTTTAAATATTTGCACATCTAATTATATATTATAGAATTACTAGTTATTTCCTGTGCCTAAAGGCACGGAGTAATAAAAAAAATGGTCAACATATTTATATTTACACTCAAAATCAAATCACAAACATAGAGGAGAGATAAATAAATTTAAGTACCGATTGTAATGGTTATAAGGGTGATGGTGGGACAATAGTCGTGGTGGTAAGGTGCGACAGCGATTATGATGATGGTAGGGTGCGGTAGCGATAGTGGTGGGCGGTGGTGGTGGAGAGAGAATGGAAGTGGTGATAGTGGTGGTGGTGGGGCGATTCTAAACACTATTTTTTTTTTTAAAGTTCTTATGAGAAATAATTCTTAAAAGTATTTTTAAAAAATCACTTTAAACACATCTTAAGGGTCATATTATTTCCATTAAATTTGGAGTGTTAATATTAGTCATTAGATTAACTTTAAAGTAAAATTTAAAGCAATCTCAATCGTGAATAGTAAAAATTATTTTGTTTATCTTTTGAAATTTAAATTTTATTATACTGTATTATATAAATTATTTTTTATTTTATTAAATGGATTGATTAAATCAAAAATTGACTTTATTATAATAATTAAAAATAAAATAAATAAATAAATAAAATTATAAATATTAATATTTATAAGTTGTATAAATATAAATATAGATGAATCTCATTTATACTTAAAATATAATATATGATTTACCCTTGAAAATATTGAGCAAAAAAAAAATCAACTTTCAAGGAATTCAAGTCCAAACCGATAAGTCACATTCTTGTCGTTTTTTAGTAACTAGTTAAATTCAAAAAAATATGTTTTTTCCTAAAAGCCGTTATTATTATGTTTTATTTATGTATATAAAATCGTTGAAGACAGTTTTTATTATTAGTTATCATTACATAACGTTAAAATAAGGACCAGACTACGGGAGTCATTGGGAGTCATAAACACACACACACACTAACTAATGGGGCCATCTGATCTTTTTTGGAGCCATTTGCTTTTTCAAGTCACCTCAACCGTACACTGAGGAAGGGAAAGCGGTGGTTTGGGTGTATTATTGATGGTGGTAAAGGGAAATTGCTAGAGCTGGGTCCCAGGGCAGGATGCATGTATAGCAGTCGAAGATTTTATTTATTTTATTCATTACTTAAATGTCATAGATTTTAATAAATTATATTATAATTTAATTTTTCAAAAATATTTGTATATATGATGTTATTTTAGAGAATTTTTATGACAGTTTTATTATTATGGAGAATATGATCGACGATATATTTTAAATTGTTTTTTTAAAAAAATTGGTATAAATATTTTTATACTATTCTTTTTTTAATTAAAGCAATTATTTTAATATAATATAATAGAAAGAACAATGTGATGAAGTGAGAACCCCTGTGCAAGACAGGACAGCAAGGATAATGCACCTAACTTTTTCTCACTTACTGGTCAAACAAAAACTTTGTCAAATAATTGCTTTTACCTTCTTCTTCTTCTTTTTTTTCTTTTTTTTTTTTTGTGTTTCCTAGCTTGTATTTTTGGTTCATGGTGGAAATATTTTATTAAATTAATATAATAGTCCATTTCCGTATATTTAGAAAAATTAGTATAATCTGAGGAGAGCAATGAGTCCTTTATAATTAAAAGGGCTAATTACAGTGAATGTCTCTAAAGTATAAAATTTATCTCATTTTGGTCCTTAATATTTCAATTGTATTATTTTAGTCCCTCAAGTATTGAATATGTTTTTATATAGTCCCTTAAACAGACAGTGTTCAAATTGTTAATAATTTTTAAGAGTTATTAAATTTATTTTTTGTCCATATTTAGCAATTACATGATAATTTTATGATGAAAAATCGTTAACAATCTAGACGTTGTCTGCTTAAAGAACTATATAGAAACATATTCAATACTTTAGGGACTAAAATGATACAATTGAAATATTAGAGACTAAAATGAAACAAATTTTATACTTTGAGAACCTCTAGTGCAATTAACTCTAATTAAAAAGCATATGATAACTAACTTTCGTCTTAAGATTGTTTGACCCGACAACCACTATTATTGGATCATAGTGATTCTTTTTATATTATGTAATGAGGGTAAGAATTTTAATAATTCGTTTATAACATTTAAATTATAAGATTTAGATCATATAGGTTTATAACATACTTGTATGATTCATGATACTCGATCTCCAGATTTTTTCCTCGAAATGACAAAATTTTTCTCTCTTTCTTCAAAACAATAGGCGGCTCTTAATGGAACAAGTCAAATTAGGGTTATGAAGTGGAGGAACTGCTATTTATAATAAAATCTAATGAGCTCTTCTATTACGGGACACAATTAGATTAAGACCTACATTTAACCGTCTCAACCACATCAATTAAAAAAAATGCAAATAAGTTCATCAAAATAGATCACTTAATAATATTTGGCTAATCTCATTGGACCATAAATTTAGCCCATTTTTCACAAACTAAAAATTAATTATTAATTAATGAAAGTCCAATATAGAAAAAAAATTAACATTCTCCCACTTTGACAACATTAATTGTAATAATTTAAAAAATAAAATATTTTTTTTGAAAAATAACTCTCGGGTTAATCAAACAAAAAAATTCAATGTGACCACAATACCGGTCGAAAAAAAAATTCAATGTGACCACAAAAAAATTTCAAGAGAAAGTGTTCTGAATTACAATACCAGAAGGCTGGCTGTTATTGTCTTCCTGAGTACTTTTTTTGGTTCCAAAGGTTGTCATTAAGCAAGCAAAGAAAAAAAACCGAATGAGATGCTAAATCAAAACAGAATGCTAACTTACAAACAAAATGCTAAGGCATTAGTTATATTCAGTCCAATTTTAAACTAACTTAGTTTAGGCAAAGCTCAAACTGAACAAAATAACAATATAATAAGAGTGAGATGCTAAATCAAACCGAAAACATCAGGACAACTGACCGATGATGTGATCGGTTAAGTAGAATTGTCGAATGATTGGCCAATCTTCTTCCGAATAGCAACTGAAAAATATGTATCAAAAGCATTGAACAAACATGTACCAAAGCACTGACTAACAAAAAAAATAAAGCAACTTAGTTTGATGAACATACAAATGCAAACCAAATAAAAATTCTCTGTTAACGAACACATTAATACATCATAACACAAATGCAAATGCAAACCAAGAAAAATGAACACATTAACACAAATGAAAATGCATAACAAACACATTAAATCAATGCAAATGCATAACGAACACATTAATACCAAAGCACTAAATAACGAACACATTGACACAAATTCAAACCAATAAAAAATAAGCCCCTGCCTTTGACCTCCATCCAGCCCACTACCACCTACCATGGCACCATTCCATTACCACCCACCATCCCTCCCTAACCCCCACTAAACACCCAATCTATGACCATAGAATCGCCACTGAACACCACTGTTAAATACCACTGTCTAAAAAATTGCAGCAAAATCCAAAAAAAATGGAGCTGAAAATTCAGCGAAGAAAATGAACACCACCACCGCCACCCACTTCATACAAAACCGTCACCACCCAAACCCTCTCTGCCACCCATTCCACTGACAACAAAAAAATCATCCACCACAACCAATAATTCCACCCAACATTACCTAATGAGAGAATGAGATACAGATATCTCGGATCTAAATTCAACCCCGTTAATGGTGAACCACTGATTCAACCAAAAAATATCCCAATTCAACCATTAATTTAATTTCCATCCCATCCAAATTCAACCCATCACTTCCAGTTTCTTATTTTTGATGAAAATATATAGCCATCTCATAGGTTCGAAGTGGTGCGTTGGGGTGGGAGGTGGTGGTATAGGTTTTCAATTGGGATGGGGGTTATGCTGGGCCACTATGTGCAATGTTCATCATGCTGGTGGATTTTAGTTCGAGCTCAAATTTAGCCAAATAGTTTGTCGTTTACCAACCCTAGTTACAGGTGTTTGAGCTCTTAGTATTGACTCCTCTCTCTCACTCTTTTATAAATGAACTCTGAAGGGCATCAATGCCTCCTCAAGAGTTTCCTTCAAACTCAAACTAAGGGAATTAATGGATGGGGTGTGTTTGCACAGAGGGGGAAGAAGGGTGGAGGGAATACCTGGCTATAGCGGTGGTAGTGGCTGGCTGTAGCGGTGGTTGTGGCTTTGATGGTGGTAACACACACACACAGAGAGAGAAAGAGAGAAAGGAGTGAAGAGCAAATGAAGAAGAAGGTAAAAAAAAAACGAAGGATGTAGCCGCCTGTTGTCTAACGATGGGTAGGGGTGTTAGACGCCTATGTATTAGGTGTACAGAGTAACGTTAAAAGGGAGGTGATGAATCTAGTAAGATGATTTTGAAGGAGAAAAATATGAGTAGGATAAAATTCAAACTTCATTTTATTTTATTATATAAATATATATTACTGAAATTAGGTAGCATAACTCCGAGATCAAATCCTATGGTTGTGGCATTATTAAGTGAGGCAGAAAAGATTATACAGAGGTTCTCAATTCATGAAATGTGGACTCATCAAATACATTCAAGAGAGAAGTTTCATACTGCGAATACTGAGAACGACGACGAAATATTCTTAAGTACTCTCTGGCAATCCGTCTTCGTAAGATTTTTTTATCATATATACATATATTCAAATTCATGTTACTGTTCTTTTTAGTGTGTTACTGTTCATGTTACTATTATTTTGAGCATGTTACTATTATTTTGTTGAGTATGTTACTACTATTATTTTGAATGTTACTATTTTTTATTTTTAATGTTACTATATATATATAATAATGTAGAGCGAAGTTTGAATCTTTGAGACAAAGAGAAGTCCAGATCGTTTTGACACAAAATATAAACAAATCTAACGGACAACTTAATCCCAATATAAAAAATGATTCAGATCGTCTCAAAATTTTTGATCCGACGGTCTACGGTTAGTCCTAAAAAAAAATTTCCCGCCCAACAACATTTTCTAACTCACGCCCCCTCTCTCTCCCAATCTCTCATGCCTCTAACCCTGCCTTCTAAATTCATCCCCAAAATCTCTCTACTGGATCCTCCATTTCTCTATCTCTCCACCTCTTTCTGCATCACCACCAACAAGAATTCAAGAATTCCCTCCATTTCATACCCACCCTATTTTCTACTCTCTGTAAACTCTCTCTCTCTCATACACACACAGAGCAACACACAGAGTCTTCTCCCTCATTCATCAAACATGGCATCGTCCTCTCATGGGGGCGCATCACTTCCCTCCTGCTCTGACACTACAAATCATCGAGTAACATACTTCTACGACCCCGACATCGGCACCAACTACTACGGCAAGGGACACCCTATGAAATCCCAATGAATCCGTATGGCCCACAGCTTAATCGTCAACTATAGTCTTGACCATCGGATGGAGATCCTCCGGCCATTCCCCACCGGACCTAACATCCTCAAACGGTACCACTCCGACGACTACGTGGACTTCCAGTCAACCATCACACCCTATGCTCCTTGTGACAACAAATTCACTTACACCCTCAGGACATTCAATGTGGGTTATAATGACGATTGTCCAATCTTTCATGGGCTTTTTGATATCTGTAAATCCTCCGTTGGTGGGTCGATTGGGGCTGTTGTGAAGCTTAATATGAAGGAAGCTGATATTGCGGTGAATTGGGCTAGTGGATTGCATCATGCCAAGCGAAGTTGGGCATCTGGGTATTGTTATACTAATGATCAAATTAGTTTACCTCTCATATATTGGTAATATGAATTGTTTGGGTTTAAATTCAACTGTTGATTATTTTAGTGATTTGATTTGAAATGTTGCCTATAGGCAATTAATATTCAGCTGGGACAAAGTGCATTGGGTTGGTTTGGAGTCATGGAATTGGATTAGTTGTTATATGGTTTAGATTATGTTCTACGCATTGAATGGACATATAATTTATATTGCAATCTTTTCTAGCTATCCTTCTTTATGGATTGAATTCATTGTGCTACCATTTTAGGAATTGCAACTTTGCTTACACTATTGTGGGTTTCTCCTTATATCCCTCTAGATATGAATGAATATGCTTATTTTTGTAGATTTTATGTTGTGATCTAATGAATTATTTTTAAGGATTTAACAATTAAAAATTTGTTTTTCACTTTATGGATTCAATTAAGTAACCATAGTTTTGTTTTTGTAAACTCCCACATGTTTTACATTAATATAGTAATGTACTTTTTTAGTGATATTTATATATGTAATGACATAAGAATAAACCATATATATTGAAACCGTAAGAATAAATACTAGGGAAGCAAATTGATTGTAAAATTTAATTTTTGGATGTGTTTAAGGTTGATAAGGGTAACAAAGTAAAGTTCTAATATAACTAGGAAAGTACTAATAAAATTCTAATAAAATAAAGTCCTAATATAGCTAGGAAAGTCCTAATAAATTAAACCTACATTGAAATTTCGTGCATCAAGTTTTGCAGGTGAACAGTGCACTGGCTACAACTTCAAGTCCGATTTAAACCTTGATGCAATTAATACCTCGCAAAACTCAAAACATGAAAGTTGTAGAGCTCTTTCTTAGAATTCCATATCATCTTGAATCATCTCAATCGGAGCTCGGATGAGAGAGTTATTCCTAGATAACGAAGCGATGTCAAAACAGTCCAATTAGCTTGAACAGTGCATTGACTACAACTTCAAGGCCGATTTAGACATTGATTCAATCAATATATCTCAAAACTCAAAACATTAAAGTTTTAGATCTATTTCTTATCATTTCATAACATCTTGAATCATCTCAATCGGAGCTCGGATGAGAGATTTATGCCCAGAAAACGAAATGATGTTGAAATAGTCCAATTAGTTTCGTTTTGTATTTAACGTCTCCATTTGCATCCTAAATCAAAATATAAGAATAATGAGTACATTTAGGCTTCAAATAAGTATCAAAGGCTTTAAGAAGCACCCTTTATCACCTTTTATTTGCAAACATTGCAAAACTTCATTAATAGCCGGTTCGGATGCGTAAAATAGAAACTTTAGTGTTTCGGGTGTACGTTGACTTTGGTTTTGAGATAAATCATAAAAATAAATTTTTTTAGGTTCAAATAACCTTAAAAATGAATCCGGAACTTCGAAAAACCTTAGGGTAGTCATATGGATCAAATTGAAGATTCTTAGTGGCAAAACTGTAATTTTGGAGAAAACCAAAACAGGCTGTGAACAGTGTTTTTCGGGGCTGCTATGTTTTAAACTCATTTTCATCTCATTTGCCCTCATTTATGTCACTCCACTCACACCCCCACACCTCTTGGAACCCTAGAGAGCATTAGAGAGGAAG
>CM042200.1:1094273-1106932 GCA_023539305.1 Ilex asprella | reverse complement strand
GTATGAGACGGTACACGCCCTTCCTAAATTGGCCTGTGATTGTGATTGTATATGGGTGAACGAGGTAGAATCGTTGGGTAGATTCATGAGAAGCGACAACCTACATGAGTGGTACCAAATAGAAATTATTGTTCATTGTACCACATATTATTTCCCCAAGAGTTTCGGGTAGTATGGGATGCCGCGATAACTTGTGAAAATGGTATATGGTGGATTAGATTATATTGGGAAGTATTTGTCAATTAAAGTCGATTTTATTCTCTTTTATTTCTTTATTATTGTACAAACTTGAGATCTCTTTTAAAATGTCCTTATTTTCTTTCAAATTTCATCTATATGTATGTTCGAAATGTGACCTACCTGTTTTGCTTGATTTCAAAACTTTGAATGGGTTTGGAAGGATTTTTCTACAGAGTCTTGTACTCACCCCCTACCTACAAACATTTCAGATTTTACTCATGAGGAGGAGGTAGGACTCGAGGAGCCCGTACCCTGGGAGATTCAGCAAGACGGGAGTGTGGATCCCGGGGAGGACTCTTAGCTGGACCCCATATTTTGTTCTAGATTAGGGTATTATTTTGAAACATTGTGTAGTCTAGTTTAGTTTGTATTTCCGCTGCAAGACTTACTTTAAATATTCTTTTGGATATTATTGTATATGCCTGAATGGTGAAGGAAATTCTTTTTGGATATGAAGTTATGTAGTTGCTCTCATGATTGTAAATGGTTATTGAATGTAATGCCGTCCAGGGTGGTATTTGGGGCGTTACATTATTACTGGTGGCTTTTAAGCAATTTCAAGGGAACCATGAAGTGCCACTTTTTTTCTTTTCCAGCTTTGGCTCATTAGCATAAGAGTAGGTTGAGCATGGTTATTGGTTCTTTGTTCTTGGTATTATTTTTTCCAATAAATGGCAAATTGTAATTTGTTTTTCTCTTTTCCCCTACTGATTTCATTGTACCATTGGGCTTCACTATTTAGGATTCATTGATTTTGATTTAATGCAATAATCGGCAATTACTTTTCAAATGAATTTTCGATGCTCATCAAAATGCCTCCATTTGAGACTTTTTACAAACACATGGTGAGCACAAAAATATATTAGAGGAACTAGATTTGGAGATCCAGAAACACCATTTGAGAAATAGCAAGGCAAGACATGTAATGAATTAGTAGAAGAGGAAATAGAATTGTTGATTTAGGTTTATTGGCAAAAGAAGATTTATTCACTTTGGCATCACATAATTCAACCATACGTGCCCTCTTTTTGTTCGGTAATATGCATTGTATATATTCTGTATACACAAGGATGATATATAGAAATGAAGAGGAGAACTTGTTGAATGCAAACAAATATGAATTACAGTGCAGTAGATATGCAGTTGGGATGAGTCAAATATTTTTGAGAACTTGGTGCCAAAACTCAACTCATTGATTTGTTGTCAACGTCTGTTTGTGTTGCCATTAAAGATATTGTTAACTATGGTTAAAGACTTTAGTTAGTTAGAAATGATCTTGTCCATTGAAATATTTTTTTTTAGGTGTCACTTATCAAATAGACCATTGAGAGAAATTGGAGGGGAGGGGTAATGGAGGGGATCTGAATCCGAGGTGTCAACTCTTTAGTTATTACCACAAGTTTATTGACATGTTCAACAATAGACTCATCATCTTTCATAAAAATGTCATTATATTTTTAATTAAGAGTCGAAAATATGTGTTAGAGGCAGTACCATTGGTTTGTGTTATAACATCAAGCATAGATTTAGCAGTTTCATGTTTCTCAAAAATAATCTCTAAATCGGGTTCCATAAAAGTGAGCAAGACTGACCTAGCTAATTTGTCATTCTCTACAAACCTTTTGTAAATGTTTCTAGCAGCCTATTCGGCTCTAAGAAGTGTTTCTTTTGGATATGTCAATAACATATTCAACTTTATCTTGAAATAATATACGACGAATCATACGTTTTCAAGTTGAATAATTTTTACAATTAAGTCTCTCAGTTTTGCTTAGTTCTATATTAGTAGCCTTAGACTCCATATGGACAAATTATAGAAAAATAAATTGTTAGGTAAAATTAATTAGAATTGACCTGATTTAATTTTATTACCAAAATATAGTTCTAAGAGTGCTTCGAGTAGACTGCAACACCAATTGTTTTGAATAACTATTATCTGAGCCTAGATTTTGTGCTGGAATATGTCGGCAGTATCTATTAAGATTTTTCAATTTGCCGTAAAACAGAGCACGACCTCAGATTTCTTTGAATTGGATGAATTGAAGTCAAACACGTTGAATAGTCAAGCAAGTGTAAATAATCATCTCAAAAAAACAAATTGCGTTGTCTTGTGGGCTTTGTAAAAAAGGAGCAATCAAGGAATTACAGTCACTTTGTTTGACTTCGTAGAAGACATCTAGTATGACAGTAAGTGAGAAATAAAACAAGAATCAAAATAAAGAATCAAAAGATTCTTATTAAGGTTTGTTTGTCTGGTAACCGTCCAGCTCCGAGACCAATGTAGGAAATTTGAGAAATAGAATTTAATAAATTTTATGAATGGAGAACTAGTCTTTAAGAATTAAAAATTCGCTTTGACATGAAAGTAATAGAGTTGAGATTTCCCCTAAATGAGTTTTCTCTCAAATTGGGTGTGTTCAGGTATGTTCTTTCTGTACGCAAAAAAACTTATTTATAAGAGAAGATATATCATATAGTCGTTCAACTAATCGTTATCACTCAACATAATATCCTCAACTCCCTCAATTTTTTTATCAACTCCATCAATATTTTCTCAACCATCTACGGTCAAAGTTGACTAATTATACTCTAAGTAGGATTGACTAGTCTTTCACTACTTGATGGGTTCCTCTAGTCAAGTCACATATATCTATATCTATATCTATACTACTTATAAATGTCAAATTCTGCAAAAAAAATTTGATTTCTTATTTCACCCCTAATTATTACATTAAAAACAATTATGCCCACAAAATATTAGCTAGATAAATTTTATCTGTATGACTTCCAAATTTTTTGCTGGATAAATTTTATCACTAATATTCCAAAATTTTTGCAAAATAAATTTTATCACTATATATTAGTTAGATAAAATTTATCGCTATAACTTCAAAATTTTTTACTAGATAAACTTTATCACTATGACTTGCCAGTACATTCTTTTTTTTCATTCAATTCGACAAATTTAATTAGAATTCTAATATGATATGAAAAAAAATTACTATTTTTTAGGATATAAACACAACCATCGAAAATTTACTATTCATTGTTATATAATAAAATATTAGAAGAGTAAAGAGCTAAATCCATATATTATTTTTTTTCATACTTATTAGACTTCCAAAATATTTTGAACAACTTTATTTTTCATATTTCACCCCTAATTATTACACTAAAGACAATTATGCCCACAAAATATTAGTTAGATAAATTTTATCTCTATGACTTTCAATTTTTTTGTTGGATAAACTTTATCACTAATATTCAAAAAAATTTGCTATATAAATTTTATCAGTATATATTAGTTAGATAAAATTTGTCTCTATGATTTTCAAAATTTTTACTAGATAAATTTTATCACTATGACTTGTCAGTACATTCTTCTTTTCCATTCAATTCAACTAGAATTCTAATATGATATGAAAAAAATTTGTTATTTTTTAGGTAATAAACACAACCATAAAAAATTTATTATTCATTGTTATATAATAAAAGATTAGAAGAGTAAAGAGTTAAACCCATATATTGTTCTTTCTTTCATACCTATTAGACTTCTAAAATATTTTGAATAACTTTATTAGAAATATATATAGGTATATATAGGAAGATAGACCTATATCTCTTCAGTAACTTCATTAACGTATTTGGTTATATATCTCTGCAGGGTCGACGGTGCTTGGTGTTGTCAACCTATGAATTTTTTTTTTTTGTCTGTCTGAACATGCATATTGTTGGTATGATATTTTATTTACCTTGTTTTCCATCTATTTGAGTATTACTATTGCATAAATGCTCTATTTACATTACAACAATTTTTATAATTGAAACTAAAATTAATTTGTGTTCAATTGAATTGGTATTCCTATCAAAGTGATAATGAATGCCTAAAAAAATGTATTTTTCATGAAATGAAGAATTTAATCTTTTAAATTAATCTCTTAATATTTAATTGTTTATTATTAGTAGACTTTTAGTGTTTTAAGAGTTATTAAATTATGAGTAGAATTAGTTTGTTTACCAGACTTCTTAAATTTATGTGGTGGTAAAATAGTTTTAGATTAGTAAATTATATTTAAAAGTTTTCTTAGCCTTATATTATAATGCCAGAAAATTTTATTGGATTTAAGAAGCCATTGAATGCATATATAAGCAGTCTTTTGCCTTATCAACTTCATACGCTTTGTATTTCTAAAAAATATAATCTAAATTTTATGATCTAAATTTTTTGACGTGCAACGCACGTGTGCATTACTAATTGAATAAAAAAGACCCAACTCAAACATCCAAGTATATCAATGTAATATATATGTATGCATGCATCATTATAAAATAATATTTAATATATAACAATTTGACAAAAAATGCTTCTATGATATATGTCATAAATAATACAATATTTAGCCAACATATTGGGATTTTATATAATCCAGATTTGACCACCAACCATGACTTAATTAATATCAAGAGATTTTAGTCACATATTTCAACAAATGATACTACCAATTATTGTTCCCACTGAAACCCATTGTCCCATACTCACAAATGTATAAATCATAAAAATTACATCATTCCCAACACTGCAATTGCCTAAGACTATTATGTTTGGGTAACTTTTTCAAATATAACCCCATCTTCCAAATGGACTTTTTAATAAGCAATTTACGAGAATGACTAACATTAGACGTTTCATAGAAGCACTTTGGAGTTAAGAGTTGAGTCCTATCCTATTACATAACGTGTGGACCTCCCTCTCTAACTAGGGGCTAAGGGATCGGTTCCATGGAGGTGCTGTGTCAAAATCTTATCTTAGATCATTGATTTTAATTTGGATGATTATTAATTATTGATTGAAAAAACAATAAAATGATACGCGACACATTTTATTAGATTAGTTAATGCACACGTGCGTTGCACGTGAAACATATTGTGTTTGAATATTGTATATTAATCTCTAAATCAGTTTTTCCCAAATATATAACTTTAAAATGTATTCTCTTGTGTCTTTCATAAAAAAAAAATAAACAACCAATAACCATGTTCTACAAGGAAACCCTTCCCCATCCCAAAAAAGAAAAAAAAAATACAGCCTAAACTAATATTTGATAGAATATACAGTGAAAAATAATACGTTTCTCTGTTTTTATTCTTGTTTCTTATAGATTTTTCTCAAATACTTCTTTGATAGATAAAGAAAAGACATAAGTTATAGTTAAGATTAGTTTCCAAAATGAACTAAGGTAGCAAATAAGGAAGAAATTTAATTAACAACTGTCTAACACATAATATATGTCAATTGGATTCATCTTATCGCATATGACTTAACTTCACGCGAAGTAGGGTGTTGCAGTCAATATATGAAGACAGCACCCCCTTTGTCCACTCAATTTTTTCAAAGACCAACTATATAAGTCTCCATCATAGTCACTACATTTGACAGTAAGAAATCTCCCATTAATATTAACAATACTATAAATGTTCACTGAATCGTATCATAATATTGTGCTTCTCATTAAAAATGCGCTCATTAATTTCAGCCAACTAACCCACTTATGTTCAGACGTAATTTCTAAAACTTCGACAAATTTGTCCACTTATTGTTGGAAGTGCAATTTTTTTGAACCTCATTTGCACCTTTCACATTTTCTAACATTCAAGTTTTTGAACTCTTAAGAAGAATTCAGATCTCAATAACCAGATTCTTATGCAAAATGACCAAAAATTGAAGAAATGATGAAACTTTAGTATTCAACTCTAAATTCCCTGCGGACAAATTAAATACTATAGTAAGAAGTGTGAAGTTTACTCTATAGCTCTATACAAGCTGACTATAAATTGTGATAGAAACATATTATAATGGATAAGAAAATCTTTTAGAAAAGAAAAACAATAAAGGATCCAGAAACATAAATAAAGCTCGCCAAATCATTCATTAAATAGAACATTAAAATAAATATTCTATATATGCTTAGAGCAGGCAAGTAACCACGCTTTTATTCTATGTAGATCATCCTCCTGCTCTTGACATGTTACTCAAAGATCTCATAGAGTGACTGTTTATTTGAAGGACAATACCAAATGTGTCTCTTCTAGTTGCTCCAGACCAATTGCATCATCACCTATTCTTGATACCTATTATGCAAGAAAGGTAAATGTGTTAGTACGTTTGTAAGACAATCGTGTCTCTAAAGAGATTCAAGAAATTCAGCAGCATATGTCAATCTAACCGTCTAAAATCATATGTTGAGGAAATTTAAGAAAATTACAGATAATATTGGAACTATTGTACTATAACATGATAACATAACTTTGTATTCATATACTTCCTAATATTTTGCACAATTGCTATCATCTCTTGTGACAAGGTTTAATGCCAAAACATTGCTAGCCAAGTAGGAGTCCAAGAAATAGTCATATGAAAATATGCATTTCAAATCCAAAAGAGTCACAAGATTGAAACAGTCACATGATCGAAAGAGACTGATCTTCACCCATCCTATTACATTATAATAATCAATTTCTATTAAGTAGCCTTAAAACTCCCCCAACTTCACCTACCACAAAAAACATATAACCCATAAAAAATTCAGTTACAAATTTAATTTTACTTTGATAAAGAAACAAAAATCACCACATGCAATGCTGAGACATCTTAAATTGTAATATTTGAATCACCAAATATTCATTGAGAAAAATGCCACCCTTTCTAAAACAATAGAAAGATCCCATGAAATCCACATATGTTCAAATCTTCAATTAAAAGATATGGACATAGCAAGAAGAAAGCTCATACCTGCTCCTGCAGTCAGTGGAATGAAAGCTCCAAGGGGGGCACAATCCAAATAGGAGTCCAACACGTATAGTATAATAATAAGAAATATAAAAGAAAGTGTAGAAAACCAAAAAAAAATATATGTACAACTGTCTACAAATAAAACAAACAAAGTTGAGGGAGATAAACTCTATTATGAGGTCGAATGAAACAAAGAGCTCTATAGCACATCCTTCAAATAAGACTGGATGCTCCATATTCCCCCCAAAAATGAATAGGAATAATATTTCTTTTGTGGTACTACTTTTAATGACTCACGCCTACCCATTTTTTTTTACCACCACTCCAACATTAACAGCAAAAAATACAACTGCACTTTAAAAAGAATCAATAATGAAAGCCACAATTCTAGAAATGCGCAATAATATAAAAGATGTTGTCAATCACTTTCTTCACTCTTTTGCACTTGAAATACCAATGTTCCATTCAACCATGGCCCAAATTATCCAACTTTGGAATTTTTCCAAGTGCTTTCTGTAAAAACCCGGGTCAATTTGAACTTTTATGAATAAAGGATAAAACGATAAATTATCATTACGGTACGGGTTGTAAACCTGAAATTTTCTAGAGCTCGGATAACGAAACACACCTCACCATTGAATTCATCTCGCGAAACCTAGTTACCCTGTCAAATTTAGTTAGATTCTAAGATAGTCGAATTTTTCGCGTTTTACGAGGCGATCGGACATCAGGTGACCCAAAGACGATTTTTTAAATAATATTTTGAAATTTGGGAAATAAATGAAGGCAAGTAAAAATATTTTTTTTTTTGAATTTAAACTGGAGCGAAATTTAATCGTTTCGGGACGAAAACGGACCCGAAAAAAAAAGAGGGACGTGTGGCGCGTTGTGGACCATGCAATTAGAAAATATAAATAGGAGAGAAAATCAGATTTTCTCCCCATTTCTTCAGTCGGTTCTACGTGAGAAAAGAAGAGAGAGAAAAAGTGAAGGTTTGTCCACTTATCTCTACGATCTACGGCCTTGTGGTGCTCAAATTCACTCAAGCCAAGAACGAAAATTGGTCTTCTCGACGAGGGCTACGCGAGCATACAAAAAACGAAGGCTTTCACCGAAGGTTGGAAAATCAAAATTTTGGGAAAGCTTGGATTGAATTTTTAGAGCTTCTACGACTTGTTCTACGCTTCAAGAAGTAGGGTTCCCTCCTACTAAGGTTTATTTACAACCTAGAATGTTATTATGGAGTGGGTAGGTTGTTAGCAATACATATCACTTGCCTATGGTTGTGATTTGGTGAAATGAGTATAGAAAATGAGTAGAATAAATTCTATTTTGAAATGGGTGTGTAGAAATTGTCCAATGTAGTTTCTTGACTTATGCGAAATTGTGGACATGCTATGTGTTTATATTATGCCTTGAGAAATTAAGTGTGTTATTGCTTGTTATGTGATGACGTGCTTAGATGTTGTCTTAGGGAAAGATATTGATATGAACATGTTGATATATTGACATTGTGAAGGACTATGAGAATTATATGCTTTCGATATAATTTGTCATGGGATATGTTGGAATAGTTCACATGGCATATATAGCATATTGAACATTGTATTATTGTTGCAATGAGGCATCACATTGCATATGCACTGGAACATCGCATTATGTGGGTGTGTGTGCAAGGTTATCGTCAACACCACTTTAGGTGGATGACGGGTGGACTCGTGTATGTCGGGTCGAAGATTTGGCTGAGTTGCACGGTTTGCATGGTAAAGAGGGTTGGGTTAGTAAGAAGGGCTAGAAGATCCCTCGGATGTATGACCCGTTGATTTGGATATGCACTCCGTTGGTACAAGACCATAAAGTGTGTTGGTGTACGCGTAACCGTTGGTAGAAGTTCATAAATTTCGTGTCGGTTGGGTGCCATTGGTGTAAGTCCATGAACACCCACCCCACAAAAGACCCTGGATTGGTAAACGTCATTTAATGTGCAACATAAATGACGGATTAATACACATTGACATTAGCATGTATTGGAGAGTTGAGAAGGGCTCAAGTTGGGTTGTATGAGTGAGTCTTACCTCATTTCATGGCATGACATGACAAGTTCCAACATTGGATGCATATTCTTGCTTGGACTGTAGGAGTTGTTGAATATTGCATGTGAACATTGAATATGTATTTAGGTTGGGGAGTAGTCTCTGTAGGAGATACCCTATTGAACATGGCTCACCCTTTATGGGCAAAACATTTCAGGTGCGGGTTTACAAAGAACATTTCATTTTGGTATGTAATTAAATGAAATGAATGTAATAGAACTTGTATGTACCAAATTTTATATTGAGAATGATGGTTAAGATGTATTTGATGATTATGAATGGTTTTGATGAGATTTGAAATAAAAAATGGTTGAAATAGGCAAAACTGGACAAAATGTACCGGTACACTATTGTCCAGAAGGCAGACAGTACCGGTACAGTGTATTAGTACGATCTGGTCTAGTGGGCAAACCGTACCGGTGCTATGTACCGGTACACTCTCCAAATTTTTCAAAAAATAAAACTATTTGCGATGCTTTCGTCCTATGTTTTTCTTCCCTCCAAGGATGTAAATGAACTATAATAGAGTCTAAATCAAGGTATATTGGACCTCTATTGGATTTAATGGATAAATGAATATGGGATACACTTGTGAGTTATAATTCCTGGTTAAGGGGATGCTATTGATGTGGTGTGGGGTTGTGCGACATTTAAGGGTATTTTCGCAGGTTAATGAGTTATCAATGGTAAATAAAAGAATCGCGAATTATGGGGTGTCACACTTCCATTCACGGCAAGGGAATTGTCATGTGGAGGTGGAATTCTATCATTTGCCAACCACCTCCATCACATCAGTCTTGTACCACTTTTATCTTGCGGGACTTTTGCTCACCTAGCTTGTAGAAATTGCTTATTAAGAAATTATTGTGTGATAGTTGAATTATATTAAACATAGATCTTTTCAATTCGCTTCGAAAAAAACATGCTTGATATGAATTAACACAACTTTACTAAATCTTATTCTGGTTGATCTTTCCGATTTTAGATAAGCTCTCATCCTACCTCAATCTTCACTAACTTTGATATTGCCTTGCGCAAGTAATGAAAATTTTGGTAGCATAACACAAGGAATAGTAAACCCGTACCGTCGAAATGACAAAACTCCCTGATGTTATTAATTCAACTTGGCTATAAGGTCTAAAACTTGGGACTTAATGTCATCTCGACCAGTGTTTTAAAACCCGGCCCGGACTGACGGGTTGACCCGCTGAACCGGCCCCTACACCGGGTTACTTAATTGGATTGTTTCAGCATAAAATCCGGCAAAAAACCGTTGAACTGGACGGTTCTTTCCTAAACCATTCAACCCAGGCGATTTTTAACAAACCGGGCGGGTCAATTAAAGGCCTATAAAAGCCTAACATTTGGGCATTTTTGCCCTAATAGTTTTCGCTTTTCTTCTACTCTACTCTCTCTCTCGAAGGGTCGAACGAATCAATGAAGTGTAGGTTTGCAGTGGACAGGAGGAGGAGGCATCCACCATCATGTCAGCCAATCCTCCTTGACGATTCTCTCCACGCCCTTGGATCTTAACGATTTACTTCACTCACTTAGCAGGTACATCACCGTTTTCTCTCTTTGTGTTTGTGTGTGGTATGCGTAGAGCACTCACTTTTTTTTTTTGCTGGTAGAAGGTTTGGATAGTTTGAAAGATCAAAGAACTCAGTAATTTTTAGATTAAAAGAACAGATTGAAGCTATGAGGCTCATAGCTCTGTTCGTTGTAGAGCACTCACTCACTTAGCAGGCATGCATAGATTCATCAATCTATATACATTTACTTGTATTTTTTTTTTGTATAGCACATATTCACAGTGGCTGTTTGGACTTTGGAGATGGTGGTTGTTCTTGTCTTAGATTTGTTAGTCACTTTTGTTCACTATAATCTGTTTCTTTATTTTTTTTTTGAGATATGGATCTGTTAATTTTGATTATTGAATGTATTTGATTGATAATTTTTGGATTTTTGTCTAATTTAATATATATATTTTTAATGATGTTGTGATAATTTTTATAATGTTATAGTCTATTTATTATTAATAATATATTTTTATTATTTTTTTATAAGATTATCGGTTGAACCAGTGACCCATTGACCCAGTTCTTTTGCCGGGTTGA
The DNA here is from genome assembly GCA_023539305.1 of Ilex asprella. NCBI lineage: Eukaryota > Viridiplantae > Streptophyta > Magnoliopsida > Aquifoliales > Aquifoliaceae > Ilex > Ilex asprella. The sequence goes on along the minus strand of CM042200.1, from coordinate 1,095,692 downwards.
TCTCCGAGCCGGGTTTTAAAACTATGATCTCTACCATGATTTCCTTAATATGAATCTAATTTTTAGAATTGAAAGGGAAATTACAATTTTTTTTCCTTTATGGTGTACTAATAGATATTTTTAATTGCGTATAAGGTCAACAATAATTCACAAAATCAAAAACACATCAAAAAACAATAATTTCACTCGAATTTTAATTCCACAATCTCAAAAAAATCGCTAAATCAAATATCAAGCTCAATAAAAATTTGTCGAAAAGATCAACAAGTAAAACAATAAAAGAGACAAATCTGTTAAAGAAAAGTTGTCCGTTTGGACCTATATTATTATTATTATTTTTGGTCGAAAGACTCAAATTGTTAAAACAAAAACTAAGCATTATCCAAACAATCTAGACATTTTAAAATAATATAAATGAAAGGTGAAAAGTACAGTACCAAAAGTGATATTTTGATATTGTTATTGAATATTTTTTTAATACCATCATTTTTTTTGGGTGGTGACAACGGTGTTTGATTAGAGCGATTTGGGCAAAGATATTGGGTAAAACGTATTATTGTATAAATAGGTGAGTTTTACATTTTCAAATAAATTAAAGAATTTTAGCTTAATGTTAGAATTTGAATAATTTGTACCATTAAATTTCTCGATTTTACTTAGTTCTACACTAGCAGCCTTAGATCCCATATGAATAAATTATAGAAAAATAAACTGTTACGTAAAATTAGTTGAAATTGACCCGATTTAATTTTATTTAAAAAAATGTGATTTCAAGAGTGTTTCGAGTAGACTACAACACCAATTCTTGAATTTGCAATAGCTATTATCTAAGCCTTGATTTTGATATGGAATATGTCGGCAGGAGAAGCTTTATTAAGATTTTCTTTATTGACTGTAAAATGGAGCACGGCCACAGATTTCTTTGCAATGGTTCAGTTGCAGTCAAACACGTTGAATAGTTATGCAAGTGTAAATAATCTCACAAAAATAAATTGTGTTGTCTTGTGGGGTTTGTAGATCATGCAAGCTATAAATGAGCAATCAATGAATTACTGTCACTTTGTTTGACTTCGTAGAAGACATCTAGTATGACAGTAAGTGGGAAAGAAAAACAAGAACCAAAATAAAGAATCAAAAGATTTTAATTGAGGTTTGTTTGTCTGGTGACAGTCTGGCTCTGATACCAATGTAAGAAATTTGTGGAATAAAATTTAATAAATTTGATAAATGGAGAACTAGTTTTTGAGAATTAAAAATTTTCTTTGATATGAATGCAGTAGAGTTGAGATTTTTCCTCAATGTGTTTTCTCTTAAATTGGGTGTTTTCAGGTGTGTTTTTTCTGTACGCAGAAAAACTTATTTAGAAGGGAGGATATATCAGCTAGCCGTTCAACTAGCCTTTATCACTCAACATAATAT
>CM042200.1:1079428-1094173 GCA_023539305.1 Ilex asprella | reverse complement strand
GGCTTTTGTGGGTGGTAAAGCTCTTGCTGCCAATGCCCAATATTCTGGAATTTTACTAAAATTGTATTTAAATATGATTCAAGACCTTTCAAATTGACAATCTAGAAGGATTCTTGGAAAGCCAATGGGACTGCTTACCATGTTCTTATTCATGCTGAGCTGGTAGTTCTTTATATTTGGTGAATAATTTTTTGAGTCACTCACTCGTTAATAATAAATAATTTGTCAAAACGAACATCTATTGCATGGAAGTTAAAACTTTAAAAAAAAAACAAAAGATGCCATAAAAGAGAAACATTATTATTTAAAAATAAAAAATAACTATGAAGACTATCCATATCTTCTTAACTGTATTGAGATTGAGAAATCCGATGAAAAGGACCACCAAGAAAAGTCACGAGAGGATATGCCAAATTAGACTTCATTTATATTCAAAAATCTGAAAAATATCATATTTATTTGGGATAAACAGAGCCGATAGAATGAATCAAAAGAGTTTTGAGTTTACCTTATTAATAGGCCTTTGTACTTAGCAAGTCTCGGCTACTTTGATTCTTTTTGTGTGAAAATAAATTACCTTAATCTTCATGAAAAAGCCTTCATTTTTCTTGCAAATTTCGACGAAGAGAGAAAAAATTTAATAAGTATTCATATAAGGGGTTCATTTTCCTTGCAAATTTCGACAAAGAGAGAAAAAATTTAATAAGTATTCATATAAGGGGGCGTAATGAACCTTACACTAGAGATTAAATTCAAAAATAATAATAATAATAATGAAATTCATTAGATACATCATAATTAAAAATGAACCAGGAAGGCTAAACATATTCCTATTTACAAATGGGAATCAAGAAAATTTGACAAAAAAGCCTATGAAGAATGGCCACGAGAGGACATTACAAAATTAATGAATTTATTTGCTACTTTTTTTTTCTTCTTTTTTTTTTGGGCAAGGGTAAATCCCATTTTATCCCCTGAAAGATACAAAAATTCTCAATTTTTCCTTCAAATAAATAATTTTTTCACATTAATCCCTTAAATAATTAAAAACTTTGCAATGTGATTCACCATCTTATTTCTATTTAATCGTTTGTCTATTGTGTTACGCATCTATTGATAACAAAGTCTCTTTTTGGACCTTTATTCTCCAACCATACAATTAGATTCTCAAAAAAAGTTTGCATATTTGTACAAAAACATATGCCACTGCATTTTTCATGCAGTATGTGTTGGAAAAAGCAGACCTTAATGGCCACATCAGTATCCTAATTCCATGAATATAATAATTACAATTTATTCTTAAACAATCTCTTGATTCATAAATATACAAAACAATAAAGGAGAAGTAGACACCACCATCCTATATGCGACTGTCTTAAAATGGAGCAACTAGTGCCTTTTTATTTAATGGGTTAATTGCTTTTTACCCCATGTAATTTCGGCTATAAGCACTTTATTTATTTGACATTTAAAATTATGCACACTATGTCCTTATAATTATGTACCAAAGTGAAGTAATTGACGTCGTAAATAAAATTAAAAAATTATCATAATACTCACGTTTTAAAATTAGACATTTTATCTGATTTACTCTTGATTACAAAATTAATGGAAGGTGACAAAAAATCAACACATTTTAATCAAATATGTTGAGTCTTTTTTTTTCTGAAGTGAGGTTTTTGATCTGGAGCCAAAAATCACTTATGTTTTTTTTACATGTTTTTTTGATCTGGAACTGATGTCCTACCTATTTGGATATTATATTATAAAAGACATTTTAGGTACTTAGACAATGTTTTTTTGGAGGAAAACAATGGAAACAAAACTCATAACATGTTTTAGCGTGTGGAGCATATTCTCCATCAACTTAGATGACAAAAAGATAACCATTTCATTTTGATACATAAGTATAAGGGGATAATGTGCATAATTTTAAACGTCACGTAGGTAAAATACTTCTAACCGAAACCACAAGGAGATGAAAAAAAGCAATTAACATTTGTTTAATTGTGCAATGTAAATTTTAATCACTGAATGTGTAAATTAAAATTTTAAAGTTCTTTTAGGGTATAAAGTGTCAGTTATCCAAAAAAAAAAAGAGTTAATTACATAGAAGTCCCCAAAATACAAGATTTGTCTCATTTTAGTCCATAATATTTTAATTGCATAATTTTTGGTCCATAAAATATTGAATTTCTATGTGATCCCTCAAACAGACAACATTCAAATTGATAACGATTTTTTATCATAAACTTATCAAGTAATACCTAAATATGGGCAAAAAATAATTTAGATAACTGTTGACCAAAATTTAAATAATTCAAGATCAAAACTGTGTAATTGGGGTAGTCCTTTAACCAAAATTTCAATAGAAATTTAGTCAAGAGTTATGCAAATTATTTTTTTTTGTCCATATTTAAGTATTACGTGACAAATTTATAATAAAACATTATTAAAAATCTGGACATTGTCTACTGGAGGGACCACATAGAAATATATTCAATATTGTAGGGACTAAAATGATGTAATTAAAATCTTAGGGACCAAAATGAGACAAATTCTATATTTTAGGGACATCTAGTACAACTAACCCAAAAAAGAATAATACTATTTGGATCTAAAAATCTCACATATTTTTTTTTCTTTTCATATTCCAACTGTCCTACTAGATCACCACAAATACTAGCCCGCTCACGTATCAAACTAATACTGGATGTTATGTAAAATCGTCTCTTCACACAAGAGAATAAATCTATGGGCGATGGCTTAATGATGTAATTTTATTGTAATAATTGAATTAACATCAAGTTCTAATATTTAATAGGACTCACCGTCAATCCAATGATTATAGTGAATTAAATCAATAAATTAAAGGGCTTTTCGCATTTTGCGCGACGAAAGATGTCTCAATTCTCATTTTACAACCAAAAAATTATTTTTTCCACATTGCACCATGACTGTTATAAATTGGTTTTATTGTGACCCTCGAACTAACATCCATTTCAGATTTCGTTAAAAATTGATGCATTTATCACTCGTGTATGTTGCTCTTGGGTAAAATGTAAACTCACAATTCATATCATTGTGTGGAATCTAAAACAGATGTTAATCAGAGGGCCATATTTGAATTAATTTATGACATTCAGAGTTTAACGTGGAAAAAATAGTATTTTGTGGTATAAAGTGGGAATTGAGATTCTTTTGGGGTGCAAAGTACAATAATTCCTAAATTAAATCGATATAAAAAAAAAATACTACATAATCCAAATAAAACCTAAAAACTACAATTCAAATATATATCATTCTTTAAATGAGTGTTAGATGAGTGAATTTCACTGAAAAAATTGACGAGACCTACTCATTTAGGTTACAATTTTTTTGGTTTCATTTAAGTTGTGAATCATTACTTTAAAAAGAGTAATGTTATTTAGACTTTAAAATTTGACATAATTTACTAATTTATTGATGTGACTTCATTGAAACTATTAGATTAACACAAAGTCTTCATCTTTGATAGGTACACAATCAATCCAAAAATTTTAATGAATTAAATCAATAAATAAAGTCTAACTAACATTGCTCCTTTAAAAATAGGGTTAATTATAAATTATACCTCGAAAGATCGTTGAAATATCAATTTGCACTCTCAAAGATTAAAAATTTAAATTTACACTTTCAAAGATAGAAATTTATATCAATGTACACCTCCAAAGATAAAAAATCTCAATTTGTACCCTCAAAGATAAAAATTTATATCAATATACACCCCTAAAGATAAAAAATCTCAATTTACACCATCAAAGATAAAAATTTATATCAATGTACATCTAAAATTAACCACTGTTAGTTTTCTACATAATACTAAATTGATAAATTATACTTAAATTCTCTCATGCTTGTCTCGTAATCATTTGTACTCCTTCACATTTAGAATATTACTCTTACATCTCATGATGTTTGTGCACGTGTAACACTTAACCCCTTTTCGCTGATATCTATTAATATAACCGTTAAAAAATATGATTTTATCCTCATAAAAATTATAATTTCATATTACCTTTTAATTTTGTGGGTCCAATATACTCTAAAGTTCAAAAGCAAGCTTACCATTTGAATGTCCAATAGAATGTAGGTATTTATATAATATTTTTTTATATCCAATGTAATATATCACTTAAACAAAATTATTGAATGCCCAATTGAGGAGACATTTTTAGTCATATTTGGATTCTCAATGGATATAAGTGTAATATTCAAATTTGAGGGGTCTAGGTGATTAAGTGACAAACATTAAAGAGTTTAGGTGTAATTTATCCATTTATTATGATAAAATTATATTTTTTAACGGTCATATTAACATATATCAACCAAAAGGGGTTACATGCTATACGTGCACAAACGTCATGAGATGTAGGAGTAATATTCTAAATGTAAAGAGGTTCAAATGATTAAGTGATAAACATGAGGGGATCTAGGTATAATTTATCAATTTAGTATTAAGTAGCAAACTGACGATGGTTAGTTTTAGGTGCATATTGATACAAATTTTGATTTTTTAGGATGCACATTGATACAAATTTTTATCTTTGAGGGTAAAAATTGAGATTTTTTATCTTTGGGGGAACAAATTGATACAAATTTTTATATTTGAGGGTATAAATTAAAATTTTTAATCTTTAAGGGTATAAATTAAGATTTCAATGATCTTTTAAAGTGTAATTTACAATTTATCCTAAAAAATAAAAGGACTTTTTGGAAATAAATGCGTACCCACCTTAGTTTTATCGAAAAAATGTGTCCGGAGCGATAAGGTGATATGATATCACTAATTAATAATATTAAAACAAATAAACACATAGACTCCACAAAAATTAATAACTAATCTGCCTTAAATAACTTTCCACCTTTTTGTCATGTAAATCTAAATAATGTTTATTTTTTTTATTTAAAATTTTATTATTAATTGGTGATATCATATCATCAATTGTGAGGTGGTAGATTCAATATTTACTCCTCTTTCTTATCCACCCTGTAATGAATATTTTTTCCTGCTTAGGGTTGCAACAGTTCACTCCCTCTCTGTCACTCGCTCAAGCACACATAAATATGTGTACATAGGGATCCACTGGTCTCTCAGCAATATGGATAATCCATTGAGTCCCTTCGATGTTCCATCCAAGAACGCTTCGCACGAAACGTTGGAAAAGTGGAGATCGGCGGTAACCGTCGTCCTCAACAGACGACGAAGGTTTCGTATGGTTGCTAATCTCGTCAAGCGCTGTGAAGGTCGAAACAAGATTCTTAAAGCCCAGGTCCGCTTTCTCTCTCACCCTCACCCTCACCCTCTCTTGTGTTTGGAACCCAAGAAAACAGAAATCAAATTGACCCCAAAAACAAAGAAAATTGTTAACTAGTTTCTCTTCTTTTGTTTTCTCTTTTATGTTTCTCGCTTTTGCTTTCAATCCATACGAAGTTTTAGCTTGAGGCTTGTTTTTTTTTTTTTTTTTCTTTAATCTTCAATGTCTGCTTTGATTTCTCTACCAATTCTACCCTTCCTCATATCCTCAATTTACGGTCGAACCCTGTTGAGTACCAAAAGAAGTGAAGTGAATACAAACAAAAAAAAAACCCAAACCCAAATCCAAATGACGTCCTATGATAAGTAAGTAAGTTTTGATTTCTATTTTTGACTTACCGGAAAAAAAAGTAAGTTCTGTATACGAGATGACTATTTATTGCATAGAAGAAGCGAAATATTATGTAAAACAAAGGAGGGCTATTGGATGAGTGGTTTCATTAATTTTTTAAAATAAAATTTATTGATCTAATAATCCTTTCATTTAAATTTAAATTTGAATTACAGATTTGAGTTACATAAACATACCGATTCAGCATTGCCGCCATTTTTTTTGTTTTTCTACATAAAAGGTGTGCGAGGCAACGACTTTCTGATTCGGTCCGGTCAAAGATAGATATCCATGAAAAATAAATCTGATTTTAAGAAATTGTCAGTGGAGCATAGTCTCGACATGGTTTCTCTAAATATCATTTGATTTTATTTTTGATGGGGTAAAATTGGGGAAACCCTCAATTTCTTCTTATACGTGGCTTGGGTTTAACAAATTACTCATATTCTATCTAGACTTTTAGTTGTTGCCAGAATTGAAAAATATTGTTTTTTTGTTTCTAGAAAAACAAAGGAAATGGTAGATGTGACTCGAACCGTTTCAGAAACTAGGCCCATAAATGGAAAGAAACGTCATGGCTGAGAAAACGCTTCCGTTAATATTCTGTCTGTGAAGTGTGAACTACGCGCTTCCGTTTTAATATTTTGATACTGCATTCTATTCTGCTAGACTTTTGTCATGCGCATGGGGGCGCACGTTTGTAAGGTCCACTGACAAGTAATCACGAGATTCAAGCGAGTGCACATGGCCATTGGGCCACTAGCCACTTCCATTTTTGCAAATATTTAAGGGTTCAAATTACAATATCGAAATGTATTTTTTTGGTGTCCTATTTTTATTTTTTGTAAATTAAAAATTTATTACACGTATAATTTTATTATTTTTTAATCAATAATTTCAAGTCATTTAAAATAAAATTGAGACTAAGATGCATAGTCTTGCTCTTTTTCTATTTTTTTTTTTTTGGTTCAAGGAATTGTCTGGGCCCGTTTATATTCATCTCGACCATTCTCCAGGCTAATTTACTTTCTAATCTGGTCATAGTCATGTCATTTATGCTGAAATTAGAGTATTTTTTATTATCTGACTCTAAAGAATTGTCAAGATTCAAACTTGTCCTCTGAGTTTACAGATAGTATTTACTCTTTCAAAAGCGTATTTTGAAACACACTTTAATGAAAAAATATTGAAAGTGTAATTTCGAAATACTTTTTTTAGTGTAAAATGATGTTAAAAATAACGATAGTTTGATAAATTAATTTTATTTATCAGAAAAAATAAATTTAAAACAATAGTATTTTACTCAGGAGGCTTATAATCACTGACAAATATTGTTTTATTATATTTGAACTTGAAAGCTGGAGAACATTCTTCACCATACATGACTTTTATATGCCTAGTTATCTCATCTCTTGGTGTGTCGGACTGTTCCTTTCAATTTCAATTTTTTTTAAACTTAGATGATTCTCATCCATTAATTTGGTGGTTGGGTTAGGAATAGCCTTTGTAGGCCAGAAGTCAAAAGTAGGAAAGTTCTCTCCATCAGTAGGTTATATAATAGAGATACCAATAACTGTAAACATCTCCAATAAAAAATTGTAACTTCTATTCAAATTTGAATTAAAAAAAGAGTAAAAAGTTTGATTTGATATAGACATCTTCAATAGAGAAATTTAAATTTAAAGAAAGAGAAACTTAAATTTAAATAAAAATAAACTCAAATTTAAAAAATAGTAAAAAAAATGAGTTTTTCTTGATTTGATATGGGTATAGGTCTAGCATTGGTGAAATTTCTTAGGAGTTTTTTACCCAAATTTAAATTTGAGTTTAAAAAATGATGAGGATTGAAGATGCTTAGTGCATGAAGACACTTTGCAATACCAAAATGATTATATTTTGAATGATAATTTATTTATTTTTATTTAAAATTAAAGTGATCACATAGCAATAAGAGAGATAAGAGAGGGGTACTTGTGGGTAAGATGAAAAGTGTGCTAGTTGAATTGTTTGACATTGGTTAGGGAATATGTTTTATAAATGGGAAATATAAATCTTTTAGCTTTAGGATTAGATTAGATTAGATCTTTTGTTTCCCACTTGTAAGTTTGAACTACAATGATGTGGATGCTGGGTTTTGTCAGAGGAGATGGTGGGATAGTGCTTGGTCTATAATTGTTTACATATATAGTTTATTTAATGCCATGAATGGGACGCCAAATATAAAAAAGAAAACTTTTTGGCCTCACTTGTCTTTTTTTTTTTATTTTTTGATCAGGACCTCACTTGTCCATAGTAGCAAGGCAATGAAATTTCGTTGTACCTTCCTATGAGTCAAACAAGAAAGAAACATTACGGTCAAAAGCTGTAATTATCTTCTGTCCTGTTTTGATATATTACGACCCTATTCTCATTACTCCCACTGCCAGTTTTAGCCTTATCTGCTGTTGTCTGTGCTGGCAACTTGCATGGTTTTCTCTCATAGCTGCCACTTGGGATTATCTTTCTTTTTAGGATATGCTTCATGTCTTTTGCTTACTATCGGACTTTAAGGTGTATGGCAGAGCTCAAAATTCAAATGCTAGGATTCGGACCTTCTCTAAATTTTGAATTTTGTTAATTTGAATCAAGTTTAGTCATTCATCGTTAATTTATTGGGTGTCATTGAATTTTAGGGAGATTCGTAAAAATCTAGTAGTGATACTCAATAAATTTAACGGTGGATGATTGATCTTGATTGAAATTGAAAATTTTTAAGTTGAGATGATTTGAATCTTGGATTTTATAATCTTAAAAGAAGGTTAGTGATTGTTTTGGGGGATTACCTAACTATTTATATACATAATATTGCAAGGTGATCTTGATTGATATATTGACTTGTTAGTACTCTTCATAAGTGGATGATATTAGTTGTTCTTCTTCCCTATTTATCTAATTTGGCAATAAAGTTGTGTGCATTTAAGATGATCCATTTTTGAAATGGGATGTGAAGTCCCAAATTGAGATCGATATGATTTGAATCCCTAATATTAGTTTTAAAAGAATAATTTGAGATTGATAGGATGTGAAACCCAAACTTTGGAGTCTTAAAAGAGTGTTAGGGGATCACCTAACTAGTTAGAATAGTGTATAATAATCTTAGATTGACATATTGACCTGTCAAGACTACTAATTTTAATAAGCTTGATGATATTAGCTTTTCTTCTTCTCTTTTTCATTTCACGGAAGCCCTCTAGTCACAACCTGAAATCTAATTTGAAAATACACTCTTGCGTAACTAGACATGGATTGTGACAACGTTTCAAAATACTATGAAATAAAAATACACATCCTTTTGAAATTGTGATGATCTAAATACCAAATCTTATGCTGTGTTTGGTAGGGTGGATAGAAAAATGGATGGATGAAAAATGAGAGTTAAACATCTTTTATCCTCCAAGGGAGGAATCCTTCCTTTCATCCTTTGTGTTCGATAGGAGGGATTGAAAGTAGAAGAAATTGATATTTTTGTGTTTGGTAAGACAGAAAAGTGGAAGGATTGAAAAATTATAGATGTATATTTTGCCATTATATTTATTTATCAAATTAATGTATATATAATATGTAATAGATAATTATGATATATGCATATATTAAATGATACGTTGATATGTAATATACATTTCAACATACATAATTTACTTTTCATCCACTTTTCCTCCAAATTTTAGAGGAATTAATTTTTGTACATTGGAAGGAAAACTAATACATCTACTTTTTCATCTTTCTATTTTCCTTTGTTGCCAAACATGATGTTTTATCCATCTTTCTAACTTTTCATTCTTCAATTTTTCATTGTACCAAACAAAACATTATAATCTTACAAAAAGGGTAAATAAGGATCTTGATTCACATGTTGGCATGTCTACACTATTTATCTTCTATAATATTAGTTTTTCTCTTTTTCTTTTCCCATGTTTTAGAATGTATCAGGATGATTTGGAGTCGAAATTCCAAGATTTCAGAATATTACGGAAAGCAAATCCCAAATTAGAAATTAACCCTGACGTAATTGAGAATCCCTCGATTTCACATTAGATGAGATGAGACATACACTAGGTGAGATACATAAAGTTTCCCTATCAAAGATGGAAAATATAACAAAATAAAATGCCATAATTTGCACATCAATTTGATGAAATTTAAAAATAAGTCCTACAAGATGATTTATAACATGAATGAATTAATATTTACACCCAGCACCTTAATTTCTTAATAATATGCCCGTTGAGGGCGATAACATACGATTATGTTGTAGCATAGTACACTTGTGCATCAGCATGGTAGTGTACCTTATCTTATCTAATATGCTTTTGATGCTTGATGTGTAGTATAGTGATTCTTCTTTTCTTATATCCATTATAGGAATAGATATGTACCCAAAAAGTAAGTATAAAACTATAATACAAGAAATGCACTACGCATATGTCTAATTAAATTAAATAATAAATTACATGCCGGAAAATGAATCCTTATTCTAGTTCATGCTAAATCTAATTATTGGTCTATTCTACCCACTTTGAGTACTCAACCTGACATTTATTTAGGCATCTCCCCGGCCCCTTTAGTCCATTCCTCCTTTGTTTATAATGAAGCTTGATTGTAAGATTGTTTCTACATGTATGTAATAATAGAATGTACATTGAACTTTGCCTTTTCATATAAATATGAACACAGACATAGAAAAATGTATGTAATTGCACTACTTAAAAATGAGTCCAAATGAGTTTGGAAGTCAAATACAACTTATGAAAGAGTTTAAAAGAACATGGGAGTCAAATAGGTATAGAAAACAAAAATTAGAGGAAAGTAACTATGAGGATATAATTGACTTGTACACCCATATTTCGTTCATGTCCCTATTTTTGAACTTTCCTGGCAGAACATCTTCCTAGCGTTCGTCATTCTTCCACACCTTGCGCACTTATCAAGCAGTGCTGCATCAATACACTAATTTAACCCTACACAAAAATTGAAAACAAACCGATCAACCAGTTCCATAAGAAAGTTCACCCAACAATCTCTTATTTCCAGTAGTTAAAGGCTATATTTATTGCAGATTGAGGCACCAATTCACAGAATTTGTAGAGTATACACATTAGGATTGTTAAAGGCCTGTTTGGGCCTGTAATTTGGTGCAACAAGTCCCAACTATAGTGCCTTGCCAAAACCAGGTAAAGCCACGTGAATAAGGCAGATGCCTAGTGCCCTTAGGCACAAAACTCAAGTGCCCATCAGGCCTGCTTTAGTGAAAACATTTTTTTTTTGCCTTTTTCTCTTCCAAATACATGCGGGTTATTATTTCTGTGCAAGGACACGATGTGTTGGGTGTGAGGGATACACAAAATATATTATAAAATTTAATCTGACCCAACTCAATTCCAAAAGAAAGCCCTAAGAGTTGCCTCTTCTCCCGATTCAATTGTCATACTTGTCTTATTTAATTAGACTTAATTGATTTTTTGGTTGTGTTTTGATAAATGATATAACTCTGTTCTTGTTAATAACTGAACTAGTTTTGTAAAATTGTTGGTTGAATGTTTTATTGTTGTCATAATTCATACGGATTGATATTTGCATAAACTAGGAAGTTGAGAAGTTGTATTTATTGAAACAACCTCTGTTAATTCTAATCAGCCTCTGTTTGGAATATTTGGGAACTTGAATATTTTATGATGTTTGCATCTTTTGAATATTTGCTTATATTTTGTGTTTTTTTTATGTTACGCCATATTTTGAAAAATCATTTGCATGTTATCTATGACTTGTGCCTTACTTCGATGAGGCCCACGCAGCCTCACCTTGTACCTCGCGCGTAGTCCCCAAGGGACCTTGCTGCCTCAGTAACACTGCTACACGTTAAGGAATTGCTTGCATCGGTTATGAAAGAAATGACAATATGAGAGCATAAATTGTTCAATTACATTTGAAGCTGAAGTCTTGAATATTTAGAGGCAAATAGCAATAATGAAGTGAAGAGGTTTCTGGGCATATTAAAAAATGGGTACTGTATGCAAACTAACATATCAGGTATGATAAAAAACAATGAGTGGCATGTGGTTCAAACACCACTTTTTTTTTTCCTTTTTGTAGAAGGTTCAAACACCACTTGCTGAAAGTTTTTGGAACTAATGGTATGGCAAAAGTCCACAACCATGATTCCTTCTTAAATTAGAAACACACACACACACAGACAGAGATAGAAATGAAGTGATAAAATAGACTTTATAAAATTATTTAGGGATAAAATAGAAAAATAAAAGTTTTTTTCATTTAGCTGCCTTTTATCAGTAGTCTAGATGCATATGGAAAATTAGCCAGATAGGCTTACTATGAACTGGGTTGTAAATCCATTACTTAATGGATCAATCAGCTTTGGGTCACCTTGCGGTAATGATTACACCTTTCTTGCCAAAGTTGAACTATTTGATCACATTTTCAACATTATATCTGATTCGTTGAAAGGTCTATCTTTACTAGTAACACCATTCATTACAGAACCTACGAGCTATGGAATAATCTATTAATGGTCATTGTACTGCCTTGGGCAAGCTATCATATTGGTGTACCGTGTAACTAATGCTAAAGTTCACTTTCTGTTGTACACAAATTCTCTTGCAACACAACATAAACTGAACTTAAGCTACATAGCATCAACTTGACACACCATCATTTTTGTTATTCTTTCCATTCAGAAGGTACTTGAAAGGAATACTACTAGTAATGTTGGAACACCCGCAACATAAAGGGTGACTGTTCTCATTTAATTTGTTTCAGCTAATCGTGCTCCTTTTTCTTTGTTTATATTTAATTTACCAGGATGATCTACGGCGTGCCTTTTTTACTTATAGGGTAGCGTTCAGGTTTCTTGACGGTACGTATTATATTCTTTAAGTTACTGTTTGTTGATTAAGACCTTGCCTATGACCTATGTGTGTTTTCACTTTTGCTTTCTCTTGCTTGCACAGGTTTTGAACAAAGCAAACTAGTGCAAGAGGCTAAAGAAACAAGGACTGAAGATGAGCTTTTGGAAGAGGTTAAAAAGGGGGGCTTTGAAGATGAACTTTCGGAAGAAGCGAGAGAAGCAGGCTTTAGAATTAATGCAGACAAACTTGCATCTATTGTTCGTAACCATGAAATCAAGATCTTGAGATTACTCAGAGGAGTCGAAGGAATCTCTAGTAGAGTAAAAGTCTCATTGAATGAAGGAATCAAAACAAGTGACGTGCCTATCAGGCAGAAGATCTATGGCTGCAACAGATATACTGAGAAACCTGCTAGAAGTTTTTGGATGTTTGTGTGGGATACTTTGCACGACTTAACACTTGTTATCCTTATGGTTTGTGCTGTGGTTTCAATAGGTGTTGGACTTGCCACTGAAGGATGGCCTAAGGGTATATACGATGGATTGGGAATCGTACTGAGCATATTCTTGGTAGTCATCGTTACTTCAATCAGTGACTACAATCAATCTTTGCAGTTCAGGGACTTGGATAAGGAGAAGAAAAAGATATTTATTCAGGTCATTAGAGATAAACTTAGGCAGAAGGTTTCCATATTTGACTTGGTTGTTGGAGATGTCGTTCATTTATCCATAGGGGACATAGTTCCAGCTGATGGGATATTTATATCAGGATACAGCTTGTTGCTTGACGAGTCAAGCTTGTCAGGCGAGAGTGAGCCTGTAAATATACATGAAAAAAACCCTTTTCTTCTTGCAGGAACCAAAGTGCAAGATGGGTCTGGTAAGATGCTGGTAACTACTGTTGGCATGCGAACTGAATGGGGTAAGTTGATGGAGACTCTAAATGAGGGTGGAGAAGATGAAACCCCACTGCAGGTGAAGCTGAATGGCGTTGCTACAACTATTGGTAAGATTGGATTGCTTTTTTCTGTGATCACATTTGTGGTGCTGACAGTAAGATTCCTGGTAGATAAAGCACTTCACCATGAGTTCACTGATTGGTCTTCCAGTGATGCCCTGACGCTTTTGAACTACTTTGCTACTGCGGTAACTATACTAGTTGTTGCAGTTCCAGAAGGACTACCACTGGCAGTGACACTGAGCCTTGCCTTCGCAATGCAAAAATTGATGAATGACAAGGCACTCGTAAGGCATCTTTCTGCATGTGAGACAATGGGTTCTGCTACTTGCATTTGCACGGATAAGACAGGGACGCTAACAACAAACCATATGGTGGTTGATAAGATATGGATATGTGGTAAGTCCAAAAAGATAAAAGGTAGTGAAGGTGGAGATATGTTGAATTCAGAAATATCAGAAAAGGTTTTAAACATCCTTTTGCAGGCTATATTTCAAAATACAAGTTCTGAGGTGGTCAAGGATAAAGATGGAAAGAAATCCATTTTGGGTACGCCCACTGAGTCAGCATTACTAGAATATGGGTTGCTTCTGGGTGGTGATTTTGATGCTCATCGCCAGGAGTGTAAGATCCTGAAGGTTGAACCTTTCAATTCCGACAGGAAAAAAATGTCTGTTCTAGTCTCTCTTCCAGAAGGTGGGTTCCGAGCCTTTTGCAAAGGTGCATCAGAGATAATTTTAAGAATGTGTGACAAGGTTGTTGATATAAATGGGGAATCTGTTCATATGTCAGAGGAGCAAATAAGAAATATCACTGATGTCATCAATGGTTTTGCCTGCGAAGCTTTGAGGACCCTCTGCTTGGCTTTTAAGGATATCGATGACAGTATCAACGATAACAACATCCCTGATAGCGGCTACACTTTGGTAGCAGTTGTTGGAATTAAGGATCCAGTTCGTTCAGGGGTAAAGGATGCAGTTCGAATGTGCTTAGCAGCTGGAATTACTGTGCGTATGGTCACTGGTGACAATATTAACACAGCTAAAGCCATTGCTAAAGAATGTGGTATACTCACTGAAGATGGTTTGGCCATAGAGGGACCAGAATTTCGCAGCAAAACTCTCGAGGAAATGAAGGAAATAATACCTAGAATTAAGGTTCACATTTGATTTCATTGCAGCAAGTCATATTTCAATCAC
>CM042200.1:1065142-1079328 GCA_023539305.1 Ilex asprella | reverse complement strand
TTTGAATAACCTTAATCCCAACTCTTTAGATCAACCACATGAATCTGTCACGTCTAGTCTGTTTATACACAAAACCTTATACCTCAATATTTGAAAACAAAGTTATTACTTCAACATATTCTCCATCATGGATGGAGAAGGAGAAAAGGGCTTTTGGCTGGATGGGGAATCAATCAGATGGAAGAGGGATAAAATAGAATCCAGATTGTACTACATAAATTATGTCCAATGCAATGGCTAATATTCAAGTTAAAATCAGTGGCATGGATTTTCTGCTTGACTCAAACAATTTATAAAGCTAGCATCAAGTACATTGACCATTGAAGGTATGAATTTTATCATTTCCCTAGCGCAACCAATACTTTAGTTCCTCTACATACTAACCCTGCCAATGGTGAAGGAGAATATCAAATATTATTCTAAAAATAATTACCAATAATACTCTAACAAGCATTTCTGCATCCAGTCCTTATTCCTTTACAAATATTATTGTTCTAGTGATGATAAAAATCTCAATGTGCAATCCAGAAGAGATAATAAGCAGAGGTTGACAGCAACCCTGGAATATCAGAGGCATTGCCAGGAAGAGGTTTTGATGCCTAAAAATGATTGAATAGCCGAGACATGACGGTCAAGACGAAATTAACAAAGGAATGTTGATAATTAAAGGAGACTGATTTACAGATAAAATTAAAGGAGATTGTATGAACTGAAAATTAAGAATAGTCAATGGTGCTAAAGGATATATTATGAGAAAAAAGTAGTGATTCTCTATCCTCTCCTACAACTCCAATTTGATGACTAAGCAACATATTGCTAATTGTTTCTGTTTTTTTTCACTACAAAGAAAATATTTGACCGATTGAAGAGGTAAAAAAAGAGTGAAAAACATAGGGTGTCACTTCATTGGGAAGAAGAAATGAAAATAAATATGACCCAAAAGAAGCTAATCTTGCATGAAGCCCCTTCACCCCGCTTTTGATCAAACCATCTTCTAAGAGTCCAAATCAAACAAATCAGAGTTTTAGTTCACAAGCTACAGAAGTTTACTTCAAATTAGTAGAGCAACGAATATATCAATGCTTAATGAAAGTAAATATGCCTAAGTATATATTCGTTCTTTATACACCATCAGCTCACAAATGCAGAGAAGTGAATAATAAAGAGAATTTTAAACATGGAACCAAGTTAATTAAATGGGTCCCTTGAGCATGAATATATATCAAAGTATGTCTTCATTCTTCAAACTATTTGGTAAAAAGACACGGCCTGTGGCACATATTAAAATCAATCAAGCTCATCCCAGCAGAGTGAATTTGGTAGTTTTCACAGGTGACAAATGTTAACTGGCCATCATGAAATTACCAAGAATAATACACATTAGCCATTTTGATTCCAAGGGCAATACACAAGGAATGCATCGCATCTTACTCAAACATACACTACCCATTTTAAATAACAATAAAAAAATATTAAAAGCAAAAACTTTAAGCAAAGAGGCAGAAAATCAGACAACAGAAACATAAAATACAGGAACATAAGCATCATAGCGTACCTTTGTCCTCAAGGCACGAAGTGATCCATCTGTATCTGTGACATTGTCCAAACAGTGAAGAGCAACATTTAGAAGGTCAGGTACACAGGCTTGGACATGAGGAGAGAGATTCTGGAAAACATCAGTCGCAATATCGGGTGCTCGTGGATCTAAAGGAAGAAACGGAAGTTTGGAAATTTCTCTGAGAGCGTCTATATTATGGCCCAGCCGAGCCAACTTATAAATAGACAAAGTTGCCTCAAGCTGTCTTAACACAGTTTGTTGCTCCATAACATGCTCTCTCTCTTGAAGGCTGCACCATAGAATGAATTTTCCTCTAGTGTTTTTAGGTCAAGAAAAGAAGTGAAGAGAACTCACAAAACTTCCAGAAATGATATAAGTACTAAAAAGCCAAAGGTATGTCACTTTAATTGTTTGTTATATCAATGTTTTCCCAACTTCTGGTGTATCATGCAGTGGAAAATTTTCCAAGTCCCAGAAATCAATGAAACAGATACATACCCAAATGCCAAAACTGAATTAGTTATATAAACATCTTGAAAACTAGGGAATTCAGTGATAGCAACGAACTTGGCACGAATTACTAGCATAATACAAAAATATGATTGAGCCAATAATACACAAAAAGCTGCACATTTTGTGTTGTCATTTTGCAACTTTATTTTGTATTAAATTATTTAGGGAAAAAACAACTCAGGGCTTCCACAGAAATAAGGTTGGTAAATTGGTGGAGTAGATTTCAGCAGAATGAAACAATCCAGCGTCAAGCAGTCAATTATAAAACAGGTGGAAGTAATTCAAACATAATAATGGTTCAGTAGAGCCACAAGGTAAAAAGGCAAGTTTTGAAATTACCTGATTTCAGGATAATATTTGAAGGTTTCCAAGATTTCATTTCCAGAATGAATGAGGCCAGCAGTCCGGCTCTCACCATCTAACTTACCACGAGATAAGGCACACATTGCTTCAGATAGGCACTTATTGATTGTATCCAATGCCATTGAAAATGCCCCAACTCTCTTCTGAATTTCTATAGACTGAATTTGGATACAAAAGAATGAAAAAATACATTAGTTGGACACTGAACCAGCTACCAACATATAAAAGAAATATATATATGGAGAACAAGACAAAAGAGAACAGCCACAGATTACATCATTGCTAGCAAACACGCCACTGGGAAAAAGGGATGGCGGCAAAAAAAAAACTGTGAAATAAAGCCAGTGCTTGGAAGGATTTCACAGATTATCAAAAAATAGTATTGTCTCATATGTACACCAATCAATCAACCAAATAATTCTTCAGGAGGAAGACAAAATCCCCCATTGGCATTTCTCCTAAATTTCTACCACACACTTGCACACAGAGAGAGCATTCAAAGCCAGAGTATAGAATACAGACACTCTACAACAGTTATTTCACCTCAAATTAAGTCACCTTACAAAGCCAACTCATAATTTGTCAAAGGATGAATGAAGAAAATAGAAGATCGCATTTAGCATCTCCTAAGGATCTTTTGGAGTAATGCATAAGAAAATCAGACCGATAACAGATTCATACTAAAGGGGCGTCAGTGAAAACATTTTTGCATATAACCTTTCACCGTTCGGTGTTTTATAAGATGGGATGGCTGCATGAGTTGGCAATTCAAGATGAGAAATTTAAACTTAATCTGAGCTGATATAGATTGTATCAGAGGAATTCATGAGTTCAGTTAGTCCTAGTTGAAGAAAGTCTGCCAATTCTTACTTATGGGATGAGGCCTTGTGCAAGGTGGACATAATGAACAGCCATTATGAGGGAGAGGATTTCAAGAGGACACACACTGACGGGGTGGGGCTACTAATACCAGCTCAAAACATGATAGTGGTAAAGGGGGTATTTTTAGATGGATATGGAACGGTTTATAGATAAACAAAAGAATCGTGCAATGGAAACCTATATGTAGTTCTAAGTTGCAAAAGCCAGACTGAACTGAGGAGACAAAGACCACAAATAAGCTATTACTTTGTCATAAAGACCAGCTTCCTGACACTGACGAGCAGCTTCAAGCAGAAATGATTGCCTTGTTTTTCCATCAGTCAAAAATCTCCCCAGTTCACCTTCTTCTCCAGCACCTCTTGGACCGAGTAAAAGATAAATCCCACCATCCCTTAATAAAAGCTCTGTAAGGAGTTGTTTCAGCATCAAGGTTCTCTGCCTTTGCTGATCCACATTACCTCTCCCAGTCCAAGACATCTGTCCACCACCTACTGCAGCAGCAGCTTGTGCATAATATTCCAATGCCATTGAAAGATTACCATGACGTAAGTAAACTGCCCCATACTGCCTGATTATGCTAGAGGCCTCTGCAAAACCATCTGATACCCCCAGTTTCAGTGCTGCTCCAGCACCTTCAGAGAGGACATCATGGTCCGCCAGCACAACTGCTATATGGACTGCATCTATGCTATATCCTTCATTTCCCATATCCTTGGACAAATATAGTACTGCTGGTAGCAACTGTATGCTTAAAAGCAAAACATAAGGATACACGAGAGGGTCCTTTCCATTCTTTGTGTAATATGACGGCTCAAATTTATTTAGGTAAACCTGCAAATCATCCAAACTGTAAGGCATTGATCCTTCATTTACGACGGCAGAAGCGGATCCACCAGGACAGTCTCGTATAGCAGACAACTTGAACCACAAGAAATCCTCAATGGTATTAAAAACTGTAGGTAGCTCTCTAAGCAGACGGTCTATCTGCCTGCGAGAACCAGATATGATAGCATACAGAAGCAACTTTTTCTTGTCATATGAAGCTCGACCCACTCGATCACCCATCCTCAGCATTTTTTCACATTCTTCTGAAGCAGCACCCGCAGTCTCTTCTGATACCATACCTCCAGTTGCAATCCACTCTGTAAGCTGTCAAGATAGATAGAGAATAATTCAGGACCAAGGAAAGATATAAATGTACAAGAAGTGAATTGTCAATACCTGAGGAGCAAATTGTTGTGAAACACGAGATGATAAGGCAACATTTCTTGCTTCATCATAATATCCAGTTCTCAAGCAAAAATATATCTGTTGTTACAGAGAAGGATGGGGTCAGTTTGAACCACAAAATTGCCCACATAAATAATTAATTGGCTACCACTGAACAGAACACAAATAGATTTTGATATCCTACTCATAAACAACCGAACGGTTCAAGAAAAAATAAAGAAGGAAGTCAATTAGGCAATCTTTGACTTGTGCTTTCAATCGTGCTTACCCGGTCTACAGTAAAATAAACAAGTAAGAAAGCCCATAATCTGCAACTGCCTAATCTAAATTCATTTGTGCTTTCAGTGGTGCTCCCCTCGTTTACAAGCAAGCAAACCCATCGTCTCAAACAAATTATTTTTCTCCAACATTTCTTTCAAACACTCAACTTTGATACAAAAGCAAGGCTCAGGGAAGAAGAAAATAACAATCCAAAGGGCGTTGCCTTAGAAGATTAAAGCCAACGAAAAATTGACTTAGATGGTAAACACGTTCCAACTGACTGCATTTAATTTCCCACTGATGCAGAAAGTCTTCAAAAAAGATGAGGGCAAGAAAACATATCATATATACAACATGCCATCACAACACCAAAAACAGGAAAGTGAGAGCATTACTATTAGTATACTACCAGCCATGTAAAGTTTACAAACACTGTATGAACAAGGATATAAGAGGAAAACTACATTGAGACAGTGCTCATCAGAGCACATGGATTCTCAACAAGGTTTATAACTGAAACATGCTATACCACTTTACTTTTCTCCTCTCTATTTTCAAATATACACATGATACACCTCAAAGGTAGTGCAGCGAGCACATTCAAAGCTTCAAAAAAAGAAGAATGGATCATACAATTGAACTGCATGCATGGTTTCAAACACAATACAATTGTAAGTGTCTTAATCACAAATAAAGGTAGATGGAAGCTTGCTCGTTTGGCTTACATTCATCATGACATCTAACAACCAACAATTTGATTGACACAATCCACAATTGGCCCCTAAGGCTTGAATGGAAACAATGCAAGTGAAAAAAATTTCCTTTTTGTGGTAAGATAATGGTAGAAAAGATTATGAAATCAGAAGGTATTTAAAGAACCTGCTGCCAAGTCGTATCAACAGGAGGCTGCCGACGAGCATCACCCGCATCAAAATCAAGAACCCCATAATCCCTTAAACGAATCTGCACAGAGCAGAATATTAGCAGAAGATGAGAATAAATAATCCTCGAATAATAGGCCTACTTGGTTGCATAATCCAATTCTAAATGACTAATTAAAAGAAGTGCTAACAAACCCGAAGGAAGGCACGAATTCGCTGAATATTTCCAACCACCCCACCAAGAGCAGCCTGTAAGAACCATCAGAAAACCAGGAAATCCTAGATATATCATTTTTCAAATATTCCATAGCAATCAAAAAACAGCCCATAAAGGCAAGTTTATAAGGCATGATGGCAAAGAAGCTCCTTTCATTGTCAGAGAAAATAATTAGATGCTAATAACAGACATTAAAAACAATATTTTACCTGTGCGGGATGACTTTGTATGGTATCTAAGATATGTTTCTCATGTCCCCATTCAAGGTGGCGCCTTGCACCCAATACTAAAGACATTTTTTTTGACACACCACGTTGAACACTTGAATTCTCGCCCGTCAATGTCTGTCAATATGTTCAACATATCCAGAAATAAATGCATGATGAACTTCACAAAAAGAATCATGATAATTGCAACTGCAAAGCATTTAAGTTTTAGCAGATACAAATAATAGGAATAAGGTGTAACAGAGTACACCTGAATTAGGTTCCATATCTTTTGCATGCTAACTGATTTCCCACCAGATGTGTCGAGCCCCAAACTTTCATAAGCACCCTTAAAAGCTGTTGCAGGCTATCAAGAAGAAATGAAACAGCATACATGTCACACACAGCATTAGTAAGATGAATATAAAGCACAGATATAAACGTCAATACGGAATCAAAAAGGGTAGAGAACATTATATATCAGCATATATAAAGTGGAGCACCACTAAATGTGAGCAAAACTTCCCCATATACCACCCAAATGACACCACAACTCAAAGTGTTGAAACTTTTATAGATTGTAAAAATTGAAATGTTATTCTTTCATCAAACTAATGCCTGCTGCCTTAAAAAAGGGAAACAATAATAAACACAAAAAAGAGAATCTGAAAATGCAGAAAGAACATCAAGTTATGAACAAAGAATGTGCATCCGCTTGTCAACTCTCGGTGGAATACTCACTTTAAATGGCAAGACACGCTCTCTTGCATTGTTGATATTCTTCACAACTTCACCGTAGGCTGTAGCTTTTTTCTCCAGGATGGGTTTGTTAGCAAGAGGTGCAAGCTCCATGCTAGATGGACTAAATGAAACCTGCTGACTAGAAGTCACAGCAATTATTTGACCTGAGCGAGCACCTCCAGTGCCTGCATCACCTATGTCAGTCCTAGGAAGTGTAGAAACTCGACTCAGGCTATGGAGGAAATCCCGTTTTTCCTTTTGCCAATCCTCCTGCCACAATGAATCCCTCACGGCAATCAGGCTAAAAGCACACAATAACAAAAATATGCAACTTTCACAGATTTGTTTAACACGACATCAAAACTCCACCTTTTAGGTAACATATAGATAATCCTTCATAGTATTTACAAATGAGGGCAATACAAACTATAAAATACAAGTTTTTGCTCAAGGGAACCCCAGCAGACTTGCAAATGCAAAGCATCCCAGGTTTATTAAAATTTCTTTTACACAGCCCATGATGATAATAAAGAAATTGAAGTTCACATGGTGCTCCAAACACATTTGAAAAAAACTGATTAAACTTGCAATATATAGAAGCACAGAGAAACTAGAAAATTTATGGCAAAAATAAAACATTGTGGCACACTAACCTGCAGAACTGACATCATATAGTCATTAAAACTTCTAAGGTTATCCTTCTGAGCTTCCTGAACAGCTGAGACAATTGCCATCTCATGGACCTGAGGTGCACACATAGCAATTCATTCTAATCAATCCAACACAGTCCAACCAATTTTTATGCTTAGGAAGCAAAAGTATGAGCATATACATATGAATAGCTGTTGAATGCATTGTAAGATACACAACATGTGGTACAAAAAGAATTTTAAAATCATATACGATTAATAAAAGAGTTTAAAAGAACTTAAAAGTCAAATAGGTATAGAAAATAAAATTTGAATAAAAGTAATACAGAATTTAGAAGTCAACTATTGTTAATAAAAGAGTTCAAAAACTTAGAAGTCAAATAGGTATAGAAAATATAAAATTAGAGGAAACTAATATATGGGCATCATTGACTTTATAATAAAAATTAGGAATAAAATAGAAAATCAAAAGTTTTTTACATATGGTGACATGACATTTATGAGTCAGTATAGATATAGATAGGTAGATAGATATGCTATAAAAAGGCTTGTTACAGCTGGGTTTTATCAAACTTAGCCCATACTACGTCCCGGAAAGAAAGTGATTGGCAAACAAAAACGAAGGCATAGGGTGTAGAATGTACTGCATCAAAACAAGCAACCATGCACACAACTCCAGCTGAAGTAAAAACAAAAGATTAGTATGATGACACCTTGAGAGAAGCATAAATACTTTTTTTAAAATCGGCAAAAAACATTTGTTTTGTTTAATAAAGAAAAAACCGATACGTGAAGGCCATGCAGTCCCCCTAAAAAGTTCCAAAACAGGAAGCTAAACAATTAACAAACAGATTACATCTCACAAACAGCTCTTCATTCTTTTCCACTCAAAAACATTGGAAATCCATCAAACTCAGGTGAAATCAAAAACCAAAAAGAAGCCAAGAACTGAATTATTTCCCACAGCTCAATCTCTTCTTCAAGCTCATCTCCAAATGCTAGCATTCCTTGCTAACCACAGAACCCAAACAATGCCAGCACCACACTTTTCCAAAGAGACGACTGTGTTTTCCTGATCTTCCCAAAGCCCCAAAAATCAATTCCAAACATAAATTCACAAGCACATGGTGCAACCAAACACAAATTCATCAATGAAAATAGTCTTCTCCATAACAATAGAGCTACCAGAAAATGTAGAAATAAATGATACATAGTCTCCTCACTCCACATACACATAATACAGCATTATGGCAGAAATAGCCAATGAGGAATTCTTCTCTGAAATGAATCATTTCTTTTGAGTTTATTAAGAGCATCAGGCATTAATGTAACCATATACATCTGCAAAATTAAAGACTTTTTCCCAATATGGGTCCCATTGATCTAGTGTGCCGTGAGGAGCTGACTGGCTACTGATCGGACCACCAACTTTATTTGAATTAAAGCACTCACAAATACAAAACCAAAAAAATAAAAACGAGCCCTTATCTCTTCCATCAAGTCGATTATTGGCATTGATCTCCCATCCAAATCCTCACAATAAATTCAAGAATAAATCTGGCCCTATAAAGGATTTTTGTAGTGGATAGGCATAGCTCAAAAAGTTTCTCCATGAATACAATATTGTCTGCAAGTTGAAGATAGAACATAAGTCCCCATCTCTAATCATCAACGCGTCAAGGAAATCAGCAACGAGCGATAACAAAACGGGAAACGTTATCTCCTTATCCAAACCCATCATAAAAGTATTGTCAGGGTAGTCACATTGAGTCCTATTAGCAAACATGGATAAATAAGAAAACGAACACATTCTTCTATACAAATCTCAATTTTCCACTTGACCTTTCATTTTCATGGAGTATCCAAGGACCCTGAGTCAACAATCAACATGATCATGAGCTTTCTCCAAATCGACATTAAGCACTAACGCTGTTTACTAAAGCCACCTAACGCCACACCCGCATTACAAGTGAAAACATGATCAGTGTTATGCCTCTCCCAAGTCCCAACAAAGGCAACTTGATAAAAATAAATGGTTTCAAAACCTTCCTTATAAAACTTCAAAGGAATTCCAATAACAATAACATAAAAGAGTGGAATCATAAGCAAGCTGCATTGATTTACAAGACACTACAAAGATTCTTCCTTCTAATTTAAGCATCAATATTTTAAACTTCCTTTAGCATGGATTTCTCATAATTTCTAATGATACAAAAAAAATCAAAAGAATTACAACCAATAAATTGGGCATTCTGAAATATGCCAATAACAAGATTTAAGGCACGAACAGTTCAACCTTATGTAATGACCTGAAATTACCTGTTGCAAATACTCCTCTACGCTTGTTGCCTCGGCAGGAAAAACATCCTCAAACGTTGTCTTGAAGAAGAAAGATTATTATTCAGAAAATACTACAAGGTAATATTACAGCTAAGGATAAATGCAAACATGAAAGCAGCATTACTTCTCTACATTTGAGAAATAGAAGGCAAACCATGCATTACTTTTATTGCAGTGCAATGGAGAGCAGGAATTTGATATTCTCACACCATGTCAGCAATCTCGGACACAAGAAATGTTCAACTAGCACATTCTTCGGTTTACGGGTACTCCAGTAACTATTCTACCCTAAATATTAAACGGATTTGCAAGACGAAATTTATCATATTAAAACCAAACTACTTGGAATTCTATATCTTAACCCATTTCATAAATTG
The DNA here is from genome assembly GCA_023539305.1 of Ilex asprella. Lineage (NCBI taxonomy): Eukaryota > Viridiplantae > Streptophyta > Magnoliopsida > Aquifoliales > Aquifoliaceae > Ilex > Ilex asprella. The sequence goes on along the minus strand of CM042200.1, from coordinate 1,069,109 downwards.
GTTTTATACCCAAAACTTTCATCCAACAAAAAGAGCAGTTATTTGCATGGGCATAGGACTCAATAGATTCGACCTTTCTGTTTAAAGCTAAAAAACTACCAAGCTAATTCAACCTTAGAACATGTACTCACTTAAATTGTGCCATAAAGCTTTTCTCAAATACTAAATGCATGCTTTTTGTCCTTGTCTTTCTGCAGTTTTTCAAATGTTCATCTGTTATCAAAATCAAATGCCACAGGAACCAAGGCAGCTCATATGCATAAAAATTCTTAACTATTTTTTTCCAGTTTCGTCGAATTTGTGTTGTTAAGCACAACATCAAATGAACCATCAATAACTATTTAGAAGCTTAATACTTAACTAATGTGCAGTGAGTATGGTGAAGCCACTTGTTGCTACTTATTACTCAACTAATTCCAAAATTACACTCTAGAAAGGTGTAACAATAAAACTATAGCATAGCTTTGTTTTGGAAATATGTTCAATCTAATGTATCACTATTTAATGCCCTCTTTTGTTTGAAGAGTAAGAGTGTTCCCATAAAATAAGGATGCTAAAAGAAATACAGAACACTAGTACGCAAGTAGTAAAGAGAATCTTGTGGGTATTGATTGAATGAGGGCCATAGAAACATAATAACTGCCTACTCTTTAAGCCCTCCCATTAGATGTATAAAATGAAAGATGTTTGCTCCCAAGGACTTCACAAAAGTCCTATCAAATTCTTTCATTCTATATTCTAGTTGAATAAAATCACATAGTCCCATGGTACATGTTCATACACTTTGCAATAAACTACCAAATAGAGCAAACTCTTGAATAAATTTTAGCAAAGTAAGCAAAATAGGCCAAACCAGAATACGTAATCATGCAACACATTGAAGGTAAAGGAGAATTCTACCTTTAACTCAAATGACTTAAGATCTCGAGCAAGCTGCTCTGCATTTATCCCCTCACGAGCTAGTAGCCTGTAAATGCAAAAGAACCAAAAAATAGTATCAGTAAAATTCTAACAAAGATCATCAGGCCCTCGTGGTCAATTATGCTCTATTTCGTTACTGAGCAACCCTTAGATTAAAACCAAAGAAAAATAAATGTTGAAATTGAACCACCAGAGCTAATGCTTTAAAAGACACCACTTTCTAATTTGATTTCCTATGTTTTCCTGGCAACCAAACATCTATCTATACATCTATTCTATTGTATAAAGACTCAATTTGGTGGAGAGGGGGCCTTGGAACCCTTCCTTCTCCATTTCCTACTTTAATTATGAACTATTTATGACAAAAAATGATTTCATCTAATAAACATCTAAGACTTGACCAGTATAGCCACTCTTCCATTTTCTCACCGCTAATAAGAGGATAAGACCTTACAACTAGATTAGAGATGATCCATTCTCTCTAGTAAGTGCATGAAGGACTCTCGCCTCACCCGCCTGTTTGACTTATGGCGTCATCGATTTGCTTTTCAATCTAAGCGATTTCATAACCAAAAAGAAATACCTCTCTTTTAGGATCAATGTCGTTCCTAAATGTAGTAGTCAATCAACGGGACATTCAAAGAAGTTATGCACCTTCACTGAATGTTAATGAAAGAAACTCCTTTCATCCTAATCTCATCTACTAAAAAAACACCAGGCTCTCCTATGCAACTCGCCTTTCCTCCTTTCCAAATATAAATGCGATCCTATTTCCTTGTTTACTATCCACTCTTCCACTATCTCACCGATTAACAACTACTTTTTTAAAAAAAATCCAAAAAAAATATAAAGTTTTTATCCCTACAACTTCCCATGATACTTTACCTTCCCAAATAGTTAGGATGGGAAAGAGTAAGGGTATAATAACGAAGAAGTGGGATAGATAGGTAAAGGAGAGAAGTTATAAATCCCATGCATTGCACAAATCTGTCGTCAATGTGGATGTGTGTGTGTGTACATATGAATCAAAATATATGAGAAAGCCAGCCTTCCCTCTGTAAATACTTAATCCTAAAGTTTCGATTATTTTATAGAAAAATCATTGGGTTCCTCTAATTAAATTATGTCATGCGGCCTATATGTAACCATACCATCTTTGCCAACTTATCCACATGTAATTTTTTTTAAAAATATAAGCAGTTCAGCACACAAATGGTTAATTTTTCAACAATGCTAATGTTGGAGTGAGGAAGAGATTGTAAAGTGCACTGAATGGGTCACCGTTACTCTCACAGTATAACAAGAACAAAATGATTGCAGTTCTTACTGAGAAAGTATATACTCATAATAAAATATACATAGAAGCTGAGAGAGAGAGACCTTGTGGCGGCAATAGATTGAGATGGAGCTTCTGTCCTAAGGGTTTTCGCCTTGAGCTTTTTTGACAATGCTTCTAATTGATCCAAGTTCCTCTGAAATTACAAGAAAAACTAATTAAAATAACTAGGTGAATTCAAAACTTTAAAAATCACAAAAAGGGTAATGAGGAAAGAGAGCCAAATTAAACTTCCAAACCACTAGATTCTACTTGGCAACATATAACTGCTAACTCCATGTTAGACTAACATTTCAACTTGAGCAACACATAAGGACGAAGAAAACTAAAATTCGAGAACTTTCTTTTTCACTATTTTCCTAGTTTAGCTGAATTTTCTCAGGAACCAAACAGAGTGAGCAAGGACGACTGAGAAGTGTGAACCTGAAGAGGAGGGAACTGAGCAGAAGGAGCGGCTTGTTCGACAAGCTTCGAAGACGAATGGAGAAGGTGGGTCCAGCTACTCATGTCTGCGTCGCTCGCCATTCTCTCTCTCTCGGCAACTACGGAGTTCGAATGCTCACCGGGTAGTGAGCAAATACCAACATACACAACTGCGAGAGCGAGCAAGCGAGTGTTTTGGAGCTTAAAAAGCCCTAATTTTGAGCGGTAAAGCATAGCATAGATTTGGGTAATTTCACAAACTTCCCCTATTATGTTGTAAAATTGAAAAAACTCCAGCTTTGGTTCTTTACATAAATATCATTTCATTGATTCGTTTTGGTTTTCAGTTATTAATAATTGACTGAAACAACTATATACCAATTGTGAAACAATAAAATAAAGTATTTATGATATTATATTTTGATGATGCACCAAGGTGATTTTATGCAAAATCGATCAAGGATGAAGTAAATAAGACACAATACAAACAAAGATTAAGTGGTTCGGTTTGAATAATCTACTCTATTGGGAATGGCTACGGTGAGTAAAAAATCTTATTATTCAAGATATGTAGTGTACTGAGATGTGTGTGATGCCCCGCAGACGAGGTTTACAATTTATTGGCAAACAGGATTTCACAAGGCGCTCCGAAGGAGCCTTAATTTGAGGTGTCATCCTTGTAACTGATTCCTTGAAGTTTGCCTATCTCGTAATGGACGAGGTGATCTCATGAGACCGGTAATATGCTCATGATGACTGCATCTTCACGAATTTTATCTCGTGTCAGTTATGGACTGAGTCTCTCAAAATGGTAAGGTTGACTCAATTCTTTAATCCTATGGTGGGCTTGGCCTGTATATTTAAGTTTGGATTGGTCTATATCTCTAATCTGAACCGGGTCTCTCAATATTCTTAAATAAATGGAGGACTATAGTATCAAAAAATATATTTTTCGCAATGTAATTCTATTCAAATGATTATACGAACCTTAATATTTGAGAAATAATTAAAAAATCTAATGGATATTCTAAGTGAAATTTGTAAAAGAAACAAAATTCTATCAATATTAACCTAGTTAGAAAATTTTAATAATCATCAAATATATGGACAATGGAGAGATTTTTAAAAAAATATAATTTTAGTTGATATTCGATTATTGAACTTAATTTTGAATTATTGGATCTAGAGTTTAATAAACATAATTCTGTAACTAGAAAAATTATACTTTAACCTGCTTTGACTTTTATGTTGGTCTTACTTTACTCCCTCAATATGTTTTACATTGTT
>CM042200.1:1041398-1058805 GCA_023539305.1 Ilex asprella | reverse complement strand
ACCAAATTAATAAATTAAATATTTTAAGAATTAAATTAATAAAATTAATACTTTAAGGACTACACTGATAAAAATAAATATTTCAAGGGTCATAATTACTATAAACTTATCAATAATTATGTGATATCGTTATTGTATCAAACACCCATACACTTTTTAAAAAAAAAAATTCAAAATTCAATAATAATGTTTTGCATTACATTTTTCAAATTCAAATTAAAGATTTTACTAGTTAGAATTAGAATTGATAATCAAATTGAGTCTGACGAAATTTTTTTTTTAAATAAACCTAAAATATTATTCAACGGACATCAACCGAGATCAAAACAAATCAAATTTGAATTCTTTAAGTAAAAGTGTTATAGCGTTCTTAGATAAAAAAAAAATTTGAATTCAACCTGACTGGAAAAAGGTGATTGATTTGAATTATTAATAACTCTAACTGGAATCACCATTTTTGTGGGTCCAAGAAAAAGGTGATTGATTTGTAATGGGTCGGGTTGAATCGGGTGAGTGATGAAAGTGAAAGGACAGGGGCGGGGGGGTTGCTGTGATTTTTTAGGATGGGACTTGAGAAAGTGCACATGCTTCAAAACAACTGGATCTTCGCAGGAGACAGAGGTCAAGCCGTGACACGTGGAATAACAAAAAGATACAAATGATATGAGCATGTGGTAGTGCTATCTATTATGACACGCAGTAGTATGGAATTTTGCAGAGACCACTGTCAATTTTGTGACATCTTAATCAAGCCCTTCTCAAACTTTTATCGATCCTAATTTACACATAAACGAGTTGGCTCGTTTAATTATTTCTTCATAAACGAGCCTAAAATAGTGTTCAAGCTCGACTTGATTAACAGCCCTAATCGTATGCCCATAGTTTTGGAGATAAATGTCATTCCAAACAATCAATTTCTCAAAAAGATTTAAACCATACCAAAAAAAAAAAAAGATTTAAAAAAAAATGCTAAAAACTTTATCATAAATTTCGAAAGCTCAAAAACTTACAACTCAAATATGGATTCGCACTTATACTTTTAAGTAAAAATGTTGTAGTGTTCTCTACTAAAAAAAATATAGATTCGGATGCCCTCCATTATTCATTCCCATTCAATTTCCCTCAATACACCCATTCCTTTCAATACAGTACTAGATGAGTGACATGTGTAAGATTTTAAATTTTAATAGGTAAAATTTTTTCTTTTTGAAAAAATTTCTTAATAATGGTTAACACTTCACCACCAACAAAATGAATGAAGAAACATCTTATTCATTGAAATTCAAAAATCTTATACATATCTTTCATCTTACATTGTATTAAAAAAAATTGAAAGAAAGGAATAATAAAGGGGATTTAAATCCTTCAAGTATGAGTACTCGGAGTAGCAAATTTATAGAATTTTGTTTACAATAGTTTGTGTCTTGTCTTTCATATGAACAAGCTCAAACGCTTTGAATTTGAGTCTTAATAATTATTTGAAACTAGACCATGAGGAATATAAATTTATCTCTTATGAATATTCTAGTCTCGGAAGTCAGGACACACTGCGCTTCGCAATGCAACAACAAACACAGTGTGAATGCCAACATAAGCTGAATCACTCAATTTTAATATATGGAGACAGTAATAAATTCACTGTAAAGGTAATATATATTTTTTGGTGTTTGTAGAGAAAATATTTTTTGTGTTCATCAAGCAAAACTTCCAATCAAAATACAATCTGAAAAATTTACTGACTCCTTTACTCCATTTTTTTTTTCAGAATGTGAAACAATCAAGGCTTCCCAAGGAGTGAAGGCCTGTAGAAAGCGTGGCTTTGTGCTATCTCGATGCGGTCACGGGGGTCATTCAAGTTTTCATCCCTCAATGCCTGGAGAATGGCTCGAGACTGTTGCTCCCTGAAGATCCCACAAATTCAAAGAGCAGATGATTAGATTTGTACATTATTGTAAATGTGTTGATTGAAACATGGTTTGTATCAGTGTCGTTAACAATGGGCTCTATGGAACACAAATAAGTTTTGCTTGCCCCTTGGTACAATGTCGTTTCTTTTACACGAAAATCGACCAAAATGGGATGATAAGTATAGTACCCCTTATGCATTTACTAAACACAGATTGATTTCAAACTGGCTACACTGACCATGTTTCTTGACATACCAAAGAGCCTGAAATGTACTTGCTCAGGCATGATATGTTTTTAGTTTCTAAAATCAACGATGCTATCGATGCATGAGACGATAGAAGTGGAGGCTACTGTTTAGCTAAATATGAAATCAATGAGAAAAACACCTTGCTATGAGTATTTTGTATAATGTCTTCAAGATGGGACAGAGCTCAGCTGGAGCAACAGGCTTGTTTTCTTCAGGATGCAATACGCTTAAACTTGACTGACTAAGAAGTTCATAAAATGCCCCCACTGCAGAGACTCCCTGTTAAGAAAAGGAAGCACAAGATAAAACATTATACTTTACACTAAAAGGTCCATCCTGACTAATGATCGGTCCACAATTGGAAGAATGAGGCATAGCGAAGACTGATGTGCTATAATGGTAAAATGTAAATGGTGACTGAAGTCAGGAGCAACCCCCAAGTATTGATGTTTGCACTCCTTATCTAAAATTTGCTTTGTCAAGATGTGATGATATCAAAAAGGTTCCTTTTTAGGCCTATTTTTGCTCTTAATTAAATCTAGGAGTTATGAGTAATAAGATGCAGAGAACCTACATTTGCATACATCATGAACTTTCAGGAACTTGAATGCTAGCATAAAGGGAATCCCCAGCCCAGTGTACAACTGTAGGAGGTTCCCGCCACTGCAGGGCCTAGGGAAGATCATATATATACTAGATAGGCTACTTCCGTGAATTGAACCCATGACTTGAACCCTTGAATGGCAACATCACCATCACAATCACAATAAGCCAAGTAACATCCTGTATTGCTGTGTGCCCTCCTTTTTTCAATTTGCTTAGTCAACAACCCAAAGAAATCCCAAAGGTTGATGTTGGAGCTAACTTTGCTCTTAGTTCAATCAATGAAGATTATTAATGCGAGTAAACCGTAGACACACGTTACGTGCTAATCTGCTCTGGAAATTTGCTAAGGAGCAGATCAAGCCACCATGCTCACACACAAATTGCCATTGCTTGGTTTGAGGCAAGAGAAAAGAAGAGAAGAAAGATTTCTCAATATCTTTCCATCTTCACATTATGATTTGTTTATAGAGGGAGATGAAAGAAAAAGGAGATAACAGAGGGACAGGGACTAGCGGGGAAAATCTCTCAACATGCCCTGGCCTGAAAAATTATCACTCCAAAATTGTGAAGGTTTCAGGCAGTGCACTATTAAAACAATTTGGTGCTCTCAATAAGCTGATATAGCCACCAATGCATCATTCAGTTTGCATGGACACCATTGTCACAGGAACCTTTTCCGCCAAAGCAATTTCAGTTTGCTTCTTGCAGAAATAAGACAGCAATTTACATAGCTTTTGAAGTGTATAATAGAGCATTTGATACCCACCCACTATATCATTTTGGCACCTTCAACAAAGGAACCTAATTTTACAGAGGCAGAAAACCAGGGAGGTGTAGAGTGGTCCTTCTAAAAATCCCCCCCCCCCCGGGGCTATTTTTTTTTATTAATTCAGTCAGTACTTTCACCCTGATAAGGCTTTTTTTTTTGGGGGGGGGGAGGAAGTGGGAGGGGGGACTTGAACCCTTGACCTCATGCAGATAGAGCCTTCATAAGGTAAGGAGTACCATTGGACCAAAGGCCCGTTGGTACTCTGATAAGGCTTTACCAACCCTTTGTAGTTTTTTTGACGTAGCATACATCATTAGATTTTGACACAGATACATGTTTGAGAGTTTTTAAATCACAATCACTTACCTGAATCATCCCTTTGCCGCTGATGCTGTCACCCATATCCAGGCTCAGCTCACCCTTGGCTACCATTTGTCCATACCATGCATTTCGACCTTTCAACAGGGTCACATAAGTGTCAGCTAGCAGTGGCCCAGCAAGCTTCTCGGGTTCTTCCGTCAACAAATGGGTGATAAATATCATCTCAGATGTGCAGTGTGCAAAATATACAGATTTGCTGGTTGCGCTTTCATTTGTTAGAGCTGCTACCATTCCTGGGCATATCAAATTGAAAAGCTAGTCTAAGGATTCCAGATTCAGAACATTTGAGATAATTCTATGAGTTCAGCTAATAATTTCCATTTGGACTTAGCCCAAATATAATAATAATTTCAATATGAAAAATCTTTTTGAAACTTCAAATATTTAGGATCTTCTTCTGGAACAATCCTTTTTAGCCTCCTGTCGAGAAAAGAACAACAGAGCTGATGGAATACAATCTTGGCAAGCAGTATAAAAACCTTGTTTTATTGATAGGGCAGCATGGGCACAAAGGAAATGATTGTCTGTCCATTTTTCAGCCTCATAAAAGGAAAAAAATCGTGGTTGGGCACAATGAATATATTGAATTATTTTGAAAATATGCATATTTATAATTTTATTTAAAAATTTCAGGGTCTTGCCTCCGCCCATGATAGCAATTAAAAAAAAGTCATAAACCGTGATCAATATTCATCAATCACAACAATGTAGTTCGGAAAATTGGACTAGGAAAAATGTTCGACACCAAAGACTCTCCAATGATTTTTTTATCAGTCTCATAGTATCAATGCTAGTGAAATCAGAACCTAAGGTGGAGTAAATAGTCCACAAAATTGTTCTAAGATATGAAATAGTGATTGCACAGCTCTGAAGGTAATTCATTAACTTGTTTATTATATATTCATATAATTAATTTCATATTCCGTAATATATATTTTAAGGATGTCGATTCTGGATATGCCAATGCATATTTAAGAGGTGAGACAATTGTTCAGTCTGTGGGTAATTTGATGGTCAGCCTCCACTTGAGAGTAATGTCGAGGATTTCCATGGAATTGAGGGGATGCTACTGACATTTAGCATGCCTTATCATATTATAGCTGAGTTCCTACATATTCCCTATGGTCACTGAAATGTTTTAGAGATATTAAAGAGACTTGAAGAAATACTCATTTTCCTGCAGCTTCACGGCCGCCTTCCTGCCAACTAAATGCTAAAACAAGTCCAGCAACAAGAAAATTTTATTGTGGACAGCAACTGCCAATGACGATTGCCAGAAATTGACCACATATGTGTTGGTGAACATTAAAAAAGTGACTGCACTTACCAGCACCAATTGCATAGACATTCTTCAACCCTCCCATAACTTCATGAGTAACAAGGTCGCTATTGTCCCATACAACAAAATGGGGCTGCCTTAGAAACTTAGCAAGTGGTTTCCTCCACTTTTCAGCACCACAAATTCGAGCATTAGCGTATTCCTTGTTGTAAATCTCTGAAGCAATATTTGGTCCTCCAAGATAAAGAATGTTCTCCATTGGTACTCCAGCTGCCATTTAGATATATTAAATAGTAAAGAATGAGACAGCATGGTTGTAAACACAAGGTAACAGGATTTGTGACGCTATTTGCATAACAAGTAGAAGTGTATCATCTTTCATTTAAAGGCACTAAATTTCCGCAATAGAGATGAGAAAAGATCTCAACTTTGGTGTGTGCATTACACAAAGTTGCGTAGTGTTCAAGTTACATGAATATAAGTCTACAGGGAGTTATTGAAAAAAACCACCATCTTCATTTATATTTACAAGGAAAACTGGTGCAAACATGTTTCTACTTGAGGAAAAAGCAATGTAGTACATGTTCAAAGCGTAGAACAGACCTGTGAAGCTCGATGTTCATGAAAACTTTGCTTGATGAATTCAAATAAAACTTGTCATTGGTTTGTTGTCAAAACCGGATATCTTTGCATCAAGCCAAATCTCCTACTCTAAATGCAACCTGTATCCTATGTAAACATCAAGTTCTATTTCTCTGGAACCAGATTTCATTTCTTCCACAAATTCAGAAAATGTACATCATGCTTTCAAGTCCTAATAGTTCCTACCCACCACTTGACCTAACATGATCATTAAGTTCACATCAATTTAGTCATGCAAAAAGGGAAATTCTTGATCTTTTTGTTTGGGCCTTGGTACATACAACATTTTTGCCAACTACTATTTCATGAAATACATGCTCCACAAAACTTGTTTTAGTGTTATTTTGGAGAAAACATATAGTCCAGAAGATACAAGTAGAGCATGTTAATTCCTGCCGCCACGTGTTCAGTTCAATTTAAAGGGGACAACATAGAGCAATAGTTGTACAAAATAAGACGGCAGTACGTTAGACAAAAATAAAAAGTCTTACTTGCTCGACGAATCATTTCTGTTGGTGTAATTATACGAGGTGCAGGCTCCAGTTCAGCCTCTATGCCTTTTGCCAAAGAGATAATAATGGGCATGGTTATTCTCTCCTTCCAATACTTGCTGATCAATTCAAACACCTCGCGTGTTTCAGTTGAAGGCAAGCCGTTCACCACGATATCAGCGTCCCAAACTGCCTCCTGCAAGTTAGTCACAACCTTCAAAGGACAAAGTGGTGTATCAATCATGTTCAAGCAAAATCCATCCTTCAAAATCTCATCCGCATAAAGTGTCCGATCGCCCAATCTTGCCTCAACATACTTTAGATACGCGCAGCGCCTAATCAACCTCCTCAATACATCCTCTCTCGAATTGATCACTTCAAAGAGGTGTTCAGCTGTGGCTCTATCAACAGCTCTTCCGGGCCGTCTCCATATCCTGATTTGAATCTTATCTCTAAATTGACCATAGCTATCTTGAAGCAAAGCAGCAAAAACGCTGCCCCATGCACCAGCTCCAACTCCAACAATTCTCACCAAATCACCATCAGCCTTGCCAAGAATTCTCCGAAGTTCTTCAAGCTTCTCTTCCATACCATTGTGGTTCAGTATAGTGCCATTTAGGTACAAATTACGATTAACCGCCTCAATACTTCCAACCATCTTTTCCCAATTACACTCAACACCAAATATAACAAATCAACTAGAAAAAAATGCAAATCTCCAAGTATCAAGAAGGGGTTTTGAAAAAGGATCTTCCTTAATATCAAGCTCCAATTTCAACAGGTACAACTTCAGACTGGATTTTCCAAAACCCAAGTCCCTTAATATGCTTGGTTCATCTCAACTCAACTAGATATTGAAAACAATGCACATCTAATTCTTATACCCAATTGACACCCCCAATCACACAGCGATATAATTTTCCCAACTATAACCTATTCTGAAACTAACCTACCTTTGCTTTTTATATATTTCATTTGCAACACCACTATAAAAAAGATTAAATTTTCTGAACTACTCCAGATTTTGATAACTACCCACCTCTGTTTCTAAATGGGTTATCTTCCAATCTCTCCACTAAGAATTTCAAACCCACCAATCCCTCAATTTGCTATCTCCTACACCTAAATCCAATAAACAGAATATAAACCCAAGGGACAATATATATTCTCTAGAGATGGGGGGGGGGGGAGGGGTTCAATTATATGAAGAGGGTAACTTTGTAGACTCCGCTTGAGTTTGTTCAGCTACCCAACAGATAAATTTAATAATGAACAAAAGGAAAATTTCAAAGACACCGACCTTTAATTGTCGGATACTACAAAGCTGGTGGTAATCAGTTCTTATCAGTCAAAAACTCTTTAAACCCACCAAAGGTTTGAATTCTTGAAGCCGACATTGTAAAGCATCATTTACAAACTATAGGGGGAAAAAAGTTCAAGAGAGAGAAAAGGAAGAACATGAAACTTGCATGCAGTTGAGAAAATGAAACATTAAGTTTTGTGATCCAAAGTCACGAAAACAGCTCACACTTGTAACTGCTGATTTTGTCTGGATGTATATATCGGTGTGTCCATATGCAGAGAGAGAGAGAGAGAGCGCATTGATAGCTACTGTAGAATGGGGTAGGGTGCCAAAGCATTAAAGTTTGCAATGGCTACCAACTTCCCCAACGGTTATTAATTTGGAGGGTGCAACTCCTATCACTTGGATCAGCGAAATCGTTCACCGAAACCCACCAAATGCTTTGTCAAATTAAAGTTCTCCGATTATCTCAATTAAAAATTCATCTTTTGTTAATAACATGAACTTAAGTTTAGTTGAAATTTGTTGACTCCGGTTGCTTGTAGTGGTGTAATCGCAAGTGTTGTAAGCTCACAATTTTGGGGAGTCATCCTAATGAAGAATTGGTAGTATTAATTTTGCGTTTAAGAGTGTTTTTTTTTTTTTTTATCGAAAGCAAGAAAGATCATACTATTAGGTAGGAAAATTCTGATTACAATCAAAAACAATAAAAGCCTTTAACTCTGGAGGAGGAGCCTAACCACTTCAAAGGAAGTGAGTTGGTTAGCTTAGAAGCTGCCACCCAATAAGCAGCCCTATTACAGGCTCTAGGCTTGTGTAAAAATCTAAGGTTAAGACCCCTAGAAACAGATCTAATATCTTTCAAAAAAACAGAAACCTCCCAAGGAGGAACACATTCAGTGACACTTAGCTTAATTATGGATAAACAATCATTCATGATAGTAATATTGGAGAGCAGCATAGATTCAGCAAGAAGACACGCTTGCCGAACAGCCTCGGCCTCAGCACATAAATGAGAGATCGCAGGGAAAGACAAAGCAGCCCCCGCCATAAGGGATTCATCCTTCTTACAAACCATCACCCCCCACATGCAGCCTTAGCCAATTTGGAGTCAAAGGATTCATCACAAAATATCATACAGTCTGAAGAAGGAAAAGTAGCAAGAGAGTCAGAGGCCGGAGACATACCAAGACAAGGGGCAGAGGCAAGAGAAATACTGAGATGGTCATTCCAGAGTGATTGTGTGTGAAGAACCGCCTTGAAGGCATCAACTTTTTCATCGTAAAAATTATGCTGATTCCTAGCCTTCCAAATGATCCAGCCCACCGTAGCAATTTTCCCCAACACCTCCTGCCTAATCTGAGAATCGACAGTATGCTCCACAATCCAAGAAGTTCGTTGCAAGATTGAGAGGAAAACAGACCTCTCTCATCCAAAAGAGATGTTCATACCAAACCAAACCCGCAATGTCCACTCACATTCAAATAAAATATGTTCAATGGTTTCGAAGGGCGACCTGCAGATGGGACAACATGGAGATGACTCGCACCTCCTACGGAATAGGGCCAAAATATTGTGACAGGCCTTCCACAAAAAATGCTTGACTTTGGGAAGAGCCTTCATATGCCAAACAGAATGCCAAAGCTTGGGGAGAGGGGAGGAAGATGGGCAGCATTCCTGCTTACTGTCAGAATTTAACAGACCCACTATGTACCTAGACTTGACCAAAAAAATACCCTTACGATCAGGCCACCATAGTCTCTTATCAGCCCCCCATTCCTCGACAAAGGAATAGAAGAAATATCTTCAACATCATCCTTAGAGACAATAGAAGATAAAAGGGGGAGATCCCATCTGATGGAGTTCTGAAGAATAAACTGAGACACAGAAAAGGATTGGGCATCAGGGGCTTTGGAGATTGAATAGACTTGGAAGGAGAGCTAGGAATCCATTTATCGTCCCAAAAGCTTACAGCATTGCCATCCCCAATCTGCCACATTAAGCCTTTCTCCAAGAGGGATCTGCCATATAGAAAACTACTCCAACACCAAGAAGGTCGATTTTCCCTCTTAACATGCATCAAATCATCAAAAGGAAAGTAAATTGCGTTGTTAAATTTCGCCCAGAAAGAATCAGGCTGAGTGAGAAACCTCCAGCATTGTTTAGCCAGAAGGGCTTGGTTAAAAAGATTAAAATCTTTAAAACCCATTCCCCCGCTAGCCTTAGAATTAGTCATCCAGTCCCATTTCTTCCAACAAATCCCATTCTTTCCCTCATTGCTCTTCCACCAGAATTGTCTAACAAAACAATTGAGTTTATCACAAAAACTCTTTGGGAAAGCCACCACTAACATTGCATAATTTGGGATGGCATTAATAACAGCCTCGATTAGGACCTTCTTACCCGCTTGAGTCAAGCAAGAGCCCTTCCATCCTTGAAGTTTCTTCATCACCCTCTGAATAATGAATCCAAAGACTTCACTCCTAGAACGCCCCACATTGAGGGTATACCCAAATACCTGGTATGGAGAAGGAGTGGTTGAAGGCCTAGAAGATGACAACATAAGGATTTTTGATCATCAGAGGAATTGGCCGAAAAGAGAATACCAGACTTAGCCAAGTTAGCACATTGCCCCGATGCCACGCAGTAAAGATTGAGAAGTTTAATGAATTCCCTTAAACATCCATCCTTAGCCTTGAGAAAGAAAAGGCAATCATCAGCAAAAAATATGTAAGAAATAGTGGGACTCCTCCTTTTGACTTGAAGTCCCACAAGCCTTTTATCATCCACCCCCTTTCGTATCATGGAAGAAAACACATCAACAACAAAAAGAAATAAATAGAGAGACAGTGGGTCACCCTGGCGAATGCCCCTATGTGGCAGAATCTCTCCCTACCGAAAGCCATTCAGAACAATTTGGTAAGAGACCGATGAAACACACTTCATTATAGGGTAACCCAACGACGATCAAAGCCAAGAGAGATCATAGTGGCTTCCAAAAAATCCCACTCCACACGGTCGTATGCCTTGCTAATGTCAAGTTTGACAGCCAGATCAGGGATCGAACCTTTCTTCTTCCCCTTGAGGTGGTGAAAGATTTCACTGGCTATGAAGATGCTATCTTGGATTTGACGATTTGGGATGAACGCTGATTGATTAGGAGAAAAAATAGAGCCCAGTAAACCTTTCATTCTATTAGCCAAAACCTTCGAAATCACTTTATACACAAAGTAACATAAGACAATGGGTCTAAATTGAGAGATGGATTCAGGCTTTTCATCCTTCGGAATCAGAACAATGTGAGTGTGGTTGGTACCAGGAGGTAAATGGCCATCTTTAAAAAAATCTCGAACCATAAGAAAAACATCATTTCCAATGATGTGCTAAAACTTATGGAAGAAGATCCCAGGAAAACCGTTAGGGCCCGGGGCCTTAAGAGCTCCCAAATCAGAAACATCAGACCAAACCTCAGAGAAGGATAAATTAGACAGAAGGTTTTGATTCATAATCCCCGTAACTTTAGAATCAACAGAGCTTAAAGTTTCCCCCAGTCCCGCTCACCAGAAGTTGAGAATATATCCTAGAAGTAGGAAATAATATAAGAGGAGATGTCCTCCTCCCCCTCAATCCAATTTTCATCAGTCATCTTGAGTTTTACAATGTGATTACGATGTCGTCTTTGGATAGTAGATAAATGGAAAAATCGCGTATTCTGATCCCCAGCCTTGAGCCAACAAACCCTTGATCGTTGCATCCAAAATTGCTTTTCTCTGTTGCGCATCCTATCAAGTTGGGAGCAAAGGTTGGTTTCTTTGATAAGATTCTCCTCAGATGGATTAAGATTCTGAATATGAAGCAATTCTTGTTCCAACCCCCTATTAATCTTCCTATTGTTTCTAAACTTGAGTCTACTCCAGCTTCTTAAACTTGTTTTGCATTTTTCCAGATTTTTTATGACTCTAAGGGAAGGAGAGCCAGTAAAATAGGGCTGCCAGCAATCCTTGATCACAGCTTCACACTCAGGGTCATCCAGCCACATACATTCGAATTTAAAGAGAAAGGGTCTTTTTTTACAAGGTTCACCAAATTCAACAACAAGGAAACAATGATCGGAGCCCATCCTTGATTCATGATTCACTTGGGTGAGAGGAAAGGAGGAACACCAATCAGAATTCATCAAAGCTCAGTCAATCCTCTCTTGGACATTAGCATCTCCAGGCCTATTATTGGGCCAAGTGAACCGGGGACCAGAAAAGCCAAGCTCCAACAGACAGCAGTCAGAAATAAAAGTTTGTAATTCCTCAATCTTCTTGGAACTAGGGGGGATCCTCCCATCTTATCATTCAAAGAATCAATAGCATTCAAATCCCCCAAAACAATCCAAGGGCCCCCAGCCAACCTAGCCACAGTCTTAAGCTTTGTCCAAAGTTGCTGACGTCTATCAAAATTAGGATCACCATAAACAAAAGAGCACTGCCACTGTATAGATTGATGATTAGAGAAACATAAAACTTGATGAGATTCGAGTTCTTTTCCAGAGTCTGGATATGAACATCATCCCTCCACCACAAAGCCAACCCCCCCGAAAGATCCACTAGATCAATATACTCAGCAAACTAGAAGTGCATAGACCTTCTCAATCGCTCCAACTTATGGGCCTTGTTTTTAGTCTCCATAAGGAAGACGACTGAGGGACGATGGGTGTCGATTAACCCTCGTAGATTGCGGACTGTCCGGGGTTGCCCAACTCCTTGATAGTTCCAAGAAATGACTAACATGAGTCGTGTGGCTGTTGAAGGTCAGCCACCACCACCTTTTCCAGTTGACATATAGAGTTCTCCGCCTCTGATAAGTCGTAAGAGGGTTGTGAGAACCAATGAGATAAACTTCTGTCCACATTATTCTCCCCTCTGCCTTCATTGTCTCCGACATCCGCTACTTCAAGTTGCTATTGTAAATGAGTTTTCATTCCCTCCATGTGAGCAAAATAAAGCTCAGAGTTAGTTCTAGGTTGTGGTCGTCTCTTAGTTTTGCATTTATATCTCTTGGCACAAATCTTAAAAGGCCTGTTGTCGCCATAATTAAGAAAAAGAGCATTAGGAATCATAGGGTTTTCCATACGAGGTGTTATCTGGTGGGGGAGTGGGGAAGAGTATGTTGGGAAGTTTCTGATTCTTTGTCGTCTCACCAAATGGTCTTCAGTTTCTATGTTATCGATTTGAGCTTTCCTCTTCAAGGTAATATTTTGGAAATGGGCTTCCATGTGGACACTTACATCAGCGCTGCCACTATCATTGAGAAAATGAACCTCGTTGTTTCTTGTGTCTTTGGCTGCCATACTATCCGTAGGTTCAATGACGAAATAAGAACCTCTTTGCACTACTTCCATCATTCCTGAGTCTTCGAACGAAATAGAATTAGAAGTGTCCTGAATCCATTCACGCCCCCCGCCTGAAAAAGGAATCATCACCAAAGGATTAGGAAGATCAATCGCAACATTAGGTGGGATTTGTGCATTACAGGCTGGTACATCATTCAGTGGATCTGGGATCTCCCCATTGGAATTAACTGGATCATTAGGAGGTTTGCTCATTAAAATCCTGTTTGGTGCAGGACGACCCCGAGTGGAAGGGGCCACCTCTTCGTTACCTTCATGAATTTTCCCTTTTCGTTTTTCTTTTTTCTCCAACTGTTCTCGAGCTTTAAGGGACCAAGTTTCCTTGAAGAATTGTGAATTTGAACTACTTTGGGCTCTCAGTTCAGGGCCAAAGTGGCTCTTCGTACCCAAAGATCCTCTCTCCTTACACTGGCTTTGTGCATGACCAATTCTACCACATAGATAACAGAAGTCCGAGAGTCTCCCATATTTCAGAGATATCCAAATATCATCCTAGGTATCTCTGGCTAAAAAGAAACCCTTCTTCAATAGATCCCTTAGGTCAATCCTACATTTCACCCTAAAAAAGTTACGTTGAAATTGAATCTCACCATCCACATCCTCCAATTGGGTAGGGTCTCCAATCACCCTTCCAATACGCCAAGCATTATTTTTAGTCATCATATCCAGCGAAAGTCCCCTAATTTGAACCCAAAATTCCGAATAGTGAAACTCGAAATCGCTAACAACGCTTTGAGGCTGGTACGCTTTGAGCATCAGTAAGGCTCCCATAACAGACCAAGGCCCTTCATCCATAATCTTGGCTTTATCCCTTTCATCTTTGAACATAAACATGTACATATTCTTTTCCCAATAAGTGATTGAAAATCCCTTAGAAATTTTCTATGAATTTTGAAGACCGTTGCAAACCCCCTGTTTATTGAGATTAGACTTTGTATAGAAACGATCCACTGAATAGTGTTTTTTCACATCCTTAGAGGTAGAAGGGCTCGAGAATAGCAAAATTCTTGGGAGAGGGATAGGATGTGATTCAGCTTCAATTTCACGCTCCATGGGAAGGAAATGAAAAGAGAAGGAAAAAGGATCAATGAAAGTAAGCTGAAGGGGTTGAGGTTGAAAAGAGTCAAAAGAGAAGTGGAGACTAGAGATTGAAGGAGGGGACTTAGAGGACAGAGAAGAAATAGACACGAAAATGGTTTCCAAGGAAGACTACATTAGAGGGTAGAAAGAGACAAAAGGTAGATCAGAAGAAAATACCCATAAAAGAAGAACCAGATCAGGCGTTGGGGAATTAATGTCTAATAATTGAAATCAGTCAGATACCTGAAAGGACCAAGACAATGTGTCAAGCAATCGGATGAACTGAAGCCACAGAAGACGAAGAGGCTGTAACGCAAAATGGTGAGGACCCCAGATGAAACCCTAGTTAGGGTAGGAAGCTCTCATCCCAAGAGAAAGTTGCTCCACTTTCACTGCTTCAGAGCTCCATCGACAACGATCACCAGGTATTATAATAGGTGTACTACTCTCTCTCTTGATATGTCTCTGTGAGTTTGTCTACTCTCTCTCTCTCTCTCTCTCACCCACACAAAGTATATATCTGAGTTTTTATTTGTATTTTGTATAGACTGAATTTTGATAATTGATAAAGTTATATTTGTCTACATTGGGTTGCATTTTTTTGTGGGTTGCATTGTATACATTGAATTTTGATAATTTATAATTGATAATGCAATATTTTTCAGAATTGTTGGGTTTCATTTTTTTTTTATGAGTTGGAATTGGAAGGGTTGATCTCAATTTGGTTTTGGTCTCTCAGTTTGTGGGTTAATTTTTTTTATATGGGTTACAATATTGTTAGGATGTTATTGATACTAGAAATTTGTAGGCTTGAAATTGATTTTAGAAATATGCTTGTTTTTTATGTTGTGAAATGAGATGATGTTGAGTTTATTGCCATATGTATCTTAGTTTATGCTTTGAAGAGTGCAAATTACAT
Organism: Ilex asprella; assembly: GCA_023539305.1. Classification (NCBI taxonomy): domain Eukaryota; kingdom Viridiplantae; phylum Streptophyta; class Magnoliopsida; order Aquifoliales; family Aquifoliaceae; genus Ilex; species Ilex asprella. The sequence continues at coordinate 1,043,782 of CM042200.1, read as the reverse complement.
GGATTATACTTGGATTGAATGATTGATGCATATTAGAAGACTTTGACTTGGAGTCTCCAAGTTAAATAGAGGTATTGTTTTACTACTTACCTTTAGATTTACAAATTGTATTAGAAATTAAATGTATTGGATACATGTTTGATGATTTTTCTCTGCTTAACTTTACATGTTTGTTACTATTATCATAATTATTATGATTTTTTAGCCTATTTATTATCATTTATAATCATTATTTATTTTTTTATTATATGACGGGTTCGATTAGTAACCCAACGGTTGAACCAGTGACCTATTGATCTGGTCTTTCTGTCGAGTTGATGTCCGCGTCGATTTTAAAACTATGCATAAAAGCCTAATCTATTAAATTTCGTATTATGAAAACTAATTTTTCCATTCCATTGTATGCACATCTCCTTACTGTCCACCGCTATATTTCTCCCTTTTCTTCCCATCATTTTCCCCCTTAACAATGATTATTGGTCGTGGAGTGATCCATCAATGGTGTTGAGTTTAAAAGAATAATGTTATCTAGACCACTTTTGTACACCACTTTATTTACACTATTCGACATGGTACAATCACAATCATTAAATATTTGATTAATTTTATGGCACTTACAAATCTAATAGTGTATGTTAAGGTGGTACAAAATATTGGTCTGTGTAGTATTGTTAAACCTAAAAATAAGGCGCATAGTACGTGAAAATCATACAACTTTTAATGAATAATAATTTGAACACCATTTTTATTCAGTACCTCTTTTACATCGTCTAATATGGTGAAATCAGAATTATTGAATATTTAATAAATTATATGAGACTTACTAATTTAACGGTTTATGTCGAGATAATGTGTAAAAATGATGTAAAAAAAATGATGTGTGCAGTATCGTTGATTTTTAATTATCAGAAGATTTGTCGGCATGTGAAATTGATAAAATAGAATAATAATTTTCAAAGTAAGTTCATTTACTAATTTTAAATTAGACTAAAATAATACATACACACACACACACACACATATATATATATATATATATGAAATTGACAAAAAGAGTATATTGCACCACATTTATTGACAACAAGAAGTATCTATCAACAAAAAAAATTGGTTAAATTTTAGTTCCGATTTCTTAAAGTAGTTTAAGTTTGCTTTTATAATTATTAATTTTTTATATTGTTGTTAATAAATTTTATTGACTGTTATAACTAGCAATGTGTCAAATAATCATAAAAATATTAACAAGATTTTCAACAAATTTTTACAATATCATTATATTTGTATTAAATCATACTTATATTCTATTTGGGACTTTTTTAAAAGAAATTTGCATTATTTAATTTCATGAAATCTGCATTATTCTTCCAATGTAAATCATTAAAATATCGTAGTTGCAATGAAAGACTTGATTGGTTTGTGGATAAGCATAGTTGACTAACTTAGCACCCCAAAAAAAAAAAAAAACAAATACATTTCCCCTTGCGCAGCTAACAGTTGGCCACGTGGGAACAAGTCGGCACCCTTAGAAACGCTAACTTATGCGTCCTTTTTAGATTCTACAAAGACGGATATAACCTTTTGTTTTTTTTTTTTGTCATAATATTTGTATTTATATTTATAATATAAAATAAGATAAATTTTAATAAATTTATTCATCGGTCTAAAATACACTCATTCAACAGTTATCAACATCTCTCTTAAAATTATTTACATTACACCGTATTTTCAGGTTCGAGTTATCTTTAATAACTTTTAAAATTGAACAATAAATTCTGATTAGAATATTTATAATATAAAACAGATCGGTTCAAATCTCAATACTTCAACATCCAACGGTCTCAAAATAATTAAGGTTTCAACATCCAAAGGTCTTCATTCATCAAAGACTTCAACAAGCCGATCTTACGGTCTCAAATTCATTCATCCAACGGTTAAAAATTTATAAGTTTTTTCTTTAATATTTTCCCTTAAAAAAAGTCAACAATTGCGGCTGAACTTTTAACACATACTATGGTCTCAAATTTATTCATTCAACGGCCAAGAAATTATAATTTTTTTCTTAATATTTCTTCTTCCAAAAAGTCAACGGTTACGACTGATCTTGAAATTCATCCTACGGTTTTTAATTCATTCATCTAACGGTTAAAAAATTATAATTTTTTCCTCCCAACAGATCAACAATTACTGTTGATCTTGAAATACATAATTTTCTCTAATATAATAATTAAATTGTTCAAATTTATCATTAATATCATCTATGTAGTGTAACATTTTGAATTTGTATAAGACACACTGAGATTAAAAAAAACTCATAATTAAATAAGGACGCTGTTTAATACATTTATATTGAATATAATTAATTTTAATTTTATTTATTTAATTAA
>CM042200.1:1016280-1030815 GCA_023539305.1 Ilex asprella | reverse complement strand
CAAGACTCACGGCCCAATCATGTCTCTAAAACTAGGCCAAATCACCAAAGTAGTCATTTCGTCATCAGCAAGGACGGATTTATTGGTGGGCTGAGGTGGGCTGAAGCCCAGTGTAAAAAAAAAAAAAATTTACTATTAAGTACCAACCCAACCCTCCTGCCAAAAAAAATTCAATCCAACTCAACTCACCCAACCCAGCCCACTACAAAGCAAACCCAGTCGGTCTCTCTCAGTCACTTCCTTCCCCATGTCCTGTCTCTTCTCTCTCTGTATCCGGCAACGAGTCACTTCTCGGAGATTCCGGACAAGCAACGGCTCCATGGCAGGCGACGACCCCAGCAGCGAGTCCCTCTATGACTGTGCAAACACCCTAGTTTGCTGGCTTCTTGAATCACACACAACATGGTTTATTTTTTTCTCTGGTTCACGGTTGGTCCGTCGGTGGGTGCTTCAGATTTCTCTGGTTCACGGCGGTCGGTGCTTCAGATTTCTCTAGTTCGGTCGGTGCCGTCGTGCCGCTACAGACAATTCCCAGTGGGTGCTGCCGATACAGACAACTCGCCCACTCAAGGTATTGCTTTACAACAAATTGGATATTCTTGATTCTTGATTTATCTGGGTATTCTTGATTCTTGATTTATGTGGGTATTCTTAATTCTTTTTTCTTTGCTTTATCTAGTTAATTCTTGATTCTTTATTTGGGTATTCTTGACTTAAGCTTGGGTATTCTTGATTCTCTCAAAATAATCGATTTCATATTTATTCTTTAATTCTGGCCAAATAATTTGATATTGAGAATCAATCTCAACCAATGTAAAACTTCCTACCTCCACCCCCCCTTCCGAATCAATTTGTGATGCTTTTTAACAATGTTTGTTAAGATCACAACCCAAAAAAGACATGTAAAACAATACAAAAAAGGTAAATCTTTATGCAAAAAGATTAAACAACCAAGTTCAAATGAAATTAAGATTTGGATATAATATAATTCGTGTGATTCATCCATCTCTCTTAGTGGATGCAGAGATCTTTCATCTTATCCGGGAACATAAATTGGGAACATTCTTGTGGACGAAACTGTTCAGTTAGTTCGTGGAGCACTATTCATCCAAGCAGAGTAAATGAGCAGGCGGAACCCACCTGACTCATTTTGCACCAAGATCAAGATGTGTTTGAATTGGAAACAATCTACCCATTTTTTCTACCCATATTTGCTGACATTGCAGCTGGTGAATGGCTGCCTGTAAATCTCAGGTTTTCAAGTAAGCAGTAACAATTTTCTCTCTTCTTTCCAAAGGAGAACTTTCAATCTTTTATGGCTAAATCTAATGAGCTGTTAGTGAAGGTAGACATGGCAACTCTTTCTTGGATTGATATCAAATGTTTGGAGAAATAATTCAACATAGTACACGGTGATTGTGTGTTTCAAAAGGAAAAACACTTATTACGTGGTTACAGTGCCTTCTCTTGGCCAATTATTCTTGTAACTTTTGGCAACCAAGAAAAAAAGACATGGGAGACTTTCTTCCCCTAAAGCCAACTTGCATTTCCAACTTGCTGGAGACTTATTTTTGAAGAGTAATGTTATACTGATCAAATTTTAGGATCAAATTTGGAACCCAAATGACATGGTAACATATGATTTGAAGTTTTTATTGGAACCCAAATGACATGACACCAAATAAATAAGTCAAACTCAGCTGCCATGTCATTTGGGCTCCAAATTTAATCTCAAAATTTGGTCAGTATAATATTACTCATTCTTGACTTCAAAATTTGCTTAATGGACTAAGGGTCCCACCAATTTCGGATTCTTGCAATCTATTCTCCAATTCTTGAAATATATTGTTAGGTAATCCATTGGACCTACCACTTTTGAGATTTGGGATAAATAATGGAATCATGAAGGAGTTTCAGGGCGGTGAAAAAGGGCCCCACCACTTTTTTTTTGATCAAGAAAAGAGAGTGATATTTCATTTACGTGTAAAAATTTTGGTTACAGACAGTAGAAACTTGTGCATTTATTGTTGGTGAAGACTATAAACTTGGAAATGAAGAAGACTTGGGCATTTATTTAAGGAGTGTGAGGCCATGTACTAAGTGTATAGCTTTTTTTGAAGCACCACCTTCCTTGCTTGTTTCATTAGAAAATACTTATTAGTTATTTCCTATTATATAAACGGGTAATATTTAACTCATTTCTACTTTTATATTTTGATTATTGATAATTTTTTTTTCCTACATGGGTTTTACTTAAAAAAGAAAAAAAAAACTTATATAGACTTTAGTCTCATTTTTTCTCGACGAATCTTGAACTAATTTTTTTTTTTATGTATAAAATATTGTACATTGTCAATCAATTTCTACCACTTATAAAGTTGTCATAATGTTTTATATAAAAAAATCAATTCGTGGGTCTGACAAAGAAATGTTATCACAATTTTTTATTAGATATAGACACCACATGACATTGTCACCGTATATCTTATAAGCATACAATGTTTTCTCATAGAATGTATTTTGCTTTCTACCACCTAGCAGTTGTTAAAGTCGTTCGATGACATTGCCAGACATCTGTTGAAAATATTCAACAGGTGGATGACCAGGCCACCTGTAATAGGACGTGGATGGTCACCCTAAACACACTGAATAGAGAAGTAAAAATCTCTCTCTCTCTCTTTCTCCTCCAGTATTCTATCTTTATTTAATTTTTAAATTAGTTATTTGCACCTAATTTTATAACAACACCTACTTCATACCTAAATATTTTGCCCTCCAATTTGGAAAAGTTATATTGGTGAACCTATTGTCTTCAGTTGAGAGCAGTTGCATCCTCTCTTTGATTATGCTAGATGTATATGTCATACCATCTGACTTAAGATGCCTAATTTGTAGACTATTTTGAAGTCCGAGATTCAAACTTTTTTCTTTCCAAGTATGTTTTAGGGAGAATCACACTTTGTACCTCAAAAATTTTCAACAATCCTTCTCCTAAATCAAGATATATGCGTTTTATCAACATTTGTATGACATTACCAAATCAAAGTACAACTAAAATCATATATAAAAATTATAACACAAAAACATATATTGACTTTATGCGAATTAGGGAACATAAAGTAGATAGCAAACAAGCTTGATTTCAACTTTATTGTATAATTACATGCAAAATGAGAAAGAAGGGACTTCTATTTCCTACTAGTACGTGACTATAGCAGCCCTTAACTGCTGGAGAAGAGCTCTCCAGAGGAGCTAGACGGGAGAACACGTAAGCGCTCCCAAAGGACGACCTAAGCCATAGTCGAATTTAAACCCCAAAGTCTTCTACTTCACAAGGCCTAAGTTAATGATGCCCCATGAAGTCTCCGGCCATGACCGCTCCTTAGCCTTTATCCACATAACCCTAGCCCAAGCAATCCAACCTTCCCATGACATTCTCTTATCCCAAGGATTTCCCCACTCCAACAAAAGAGTTAGCCCTTGTTGTACCTCTCTCTCAGCTTCCTCAAACCTCTCTTTGCTCAAATACAGCTGACCCAACACCAAGTGAGGCTCTCCAATAAAAGGGTTCTTCTCCACACATCTCAACAGCTTCTCCTCAGCTCTCTGCAAACCTTTCTCAGACGAATCACACATAACCTCCCAATACAAGTCCCTGGATTCAATCTGGTCTTCTGCATCCAAAACCCTTGTGCAGTTCTCGAAAACTGGTGGGATGACAAGCTCAATACCTTCGTACTCTCTATCTTTTAATACCCCATCATCACCACTTCTTTTACTTTCCTCCATGTATATCTCTTCTTCTCTCACTAACAGTGTGTATATTGCTGCCATTCTTGATATTGAGTTCATCCAGAGTCCTGGCCTGCCATCACCAGGCCACAAAGTCGCATTATTATCTCCAGAAAACTCCAGACGGCCATTCCTATTCTCAAACAAGACGTCTTGATAACCAAAATACTGATCACTGAAATCTACTATTGTCATCAGAAGGAACACTGCAATTACTCTCCGGGAGAGCACAACTTCCTCTCCGGTCTTTATGTGCTTCACTACGATCCCATTAGCAGGAACAAGTGACTGTAGTTTCACCCTCCAAAACTCTTCCTCGTTGAAAATCCCCATTTCCTTAGACTTCCTCAACGAAATCTTTGAAAGCTCAAGGTGTTCGACGAGTTCCGAATCAGTGTACTGGAACAGAAGATCATCATGAATGAGAGGGTGACGCGGGACAACACAAAACAAGTACATCAAACGCTCTGCGGCCTCACCAACAAGGCCACGCACGGTGTCACGGTCCGTGGCAGCATCGAATATTGCAAGGTTATTGTAAGAGTTTGAGTAAGCAGAGTGAAGGAGGCCGTAAAGGCATACACACTCCTGGGCTTTCCAGAGCTTTAGAATACGGTAGACATCGAAAAGATGGTATTGGAAGGTGCCATGCCTGTGCCAACACTCCCCGGCACCGGCAGAGCGTAAGACAGCGATGACAGAAGGTAGGTTTTTGTCGATGGATTCGAGCTCTCCACGGAGGAATGGACGGGCTGATTGTAACAGGGTTTCAAGGTATTGGTTCTCGGATGAAGAGAGAGAAAGCGAAGACATTTTTGATTGATGAGAGCTGTTAGAAAATGTGATTATATAGTGAAGGAGAAGAAAGAGGAGAGCAGAGAAGATACGAGAGAGACTTATTTTCCTACGTAAGGTGATGAATAAGTTCTGTTTTCTACTTGGTTGGCCTTTTCCGTTCCTTAGACGTGGCAATTGATGCTTTTGTGGATGTATACGACGATAAAAGGAAAATGTTAAATAGATTTTTTAAAAAATAATATTATATAGACTTAAAAATTAGGTTTAATAATCATATAAGTAGTAGACTTTAATAAATGCTGGGACCTACAATAAAATCAATATTTATGATTTTCAAGTCTAATTTTTAAGTTCACGTGAAATTGTTCTTTAAAAAATGGATAATGCTATGTTTATCAGATTTTTTTACCAAATCTCTATCTCAAATAATGTGGCACAGTTTTTCATCATCAAATAAGTAAGTCTCATTAATATTCAATGATGAAGATTATGTCACATCATTTGGAATGGAAGATTTGGTAAGTATAACATTTTCCTCAAAAAATTGACTTCATAAATCATTATCATTGATAGATAGTGAATTCTAATAAATATTGAGACTCATAGTTAAATTAATGATAAATATAATAACTGTATCATTGAGTGAAGTTTTTTAGTCTCTGATCTAATAATGTGATTTCATTGTAATTATTAGATTAATACTAAATTTCAATTTTTGATAAGACCTACAGTCAATCTAAGGTTATAGTGAATTAGATAAATAGATTAGGTCTCAATAACATTGCTCATCGATCAATTATGAATAACAAACTAATGGGTCCCACCAAAATATACAATTATCAATAATTTTTACATTCAAAATTATTATCTAAGATTAGTGAGATTCATTTATTCTATTTATTTGTTTTCTATTCATTAATTGAGTAGTGTTAGTTGCACTTAAAAATTTAATTTAATTTAATTTTTTGATCTAATGTGTTGAAACTTTAATAAAATTATTGGATCGACTAAGTTCTAATATTCGATAAAACCAGAGTAGATCTAAAAATTTAATAAATTAACTCAACAAATTACTTTTTAATAATAATATTTTTTATCAATTACATCATAATGATGTCGCGACGTAACCTTTGCATTCAATATTTAGCACCTAACATTTTTCTTGTATACGACACCCTCTAGCTTGCATGAAGCCTCTTTACGTAGCAATCTGTGACCAGGAGAAGATAGGGGACAGCTCCCATGTTTGGTCAGGTGTCTTATTCATGGATTTCATTATAATTATCTATTTTTTTTAATTAAACTAATTGATGTTTACCTATTTTTTTAATTCCGATTTTTATTTTTTATTTTTTGGGCCATGAGGGAGACAATCATAATAAGTATTCACTAATTAATTATGATGGAATGTGATTACTTAAGGTTAAAATCCAAAAAATTTAAAGTAACCCCCACATTCCGTGCTGAAGCAAATCATCGAAAAAAATATTTATATTGCGAGGTTTTGACGTGAATAGCGATTCATTCGAGCTGATAATTTAGCGGTAAATTATATTTGTTTAAGGTCGTTCTTGATTTTTATATGGTTATCAAGTAAGGTTTGATTCACGGGAGTAAAACGGTTTACTGCTTAACTTTGGTGGTGGTATGGTGACAGACTGTCTTTTCAAATTAATAATTATGGATCAAATCGAACATTCTACAGTAAAACAACCCTCAATCGACCAGCATTTGGACTTGGGCAGTAGCTATCTTCTTCATGATTCCTACTTAAGGTATTAACATTTTGTATCCCTATTTGTTTCTGTTCTTCATAGTATGACGCAATCTACGAAAAGATTTTTTTCTTGGCTAATCATCTATCATGCATTAAAGTACGATCTATTATATACAAGTAAGTCTCTCACTTGTTAATAATTAATGATTTGTTAAGAAGAGAATTAAAGAAAAAATATATTGTACTGGATCGAAGTCGTCAATATATCTAATTAATGGTTGCCAATTCAACCGATTAAAAAACATTCCCACAGAAATGGTTTATTTTTAATTCCCAGAACAAAGAAATTGGGAATACTTAGTAGTGTTAATGTCACTCCATTTAAAAGAACACCATAACAAATTTCTCAGAAGGGCTCTAATTTTTGTGATAAAGCATAGGGTTAATTGAACTTTTAGTCCGTAAAGTCTATATTTTTTGTCAGTTTAGTTTTCATTATATCAATTTTATTAATTTGATTCTTAAAGCATTCAATCCGTGTTACTTTGATTCTTACATAGATGGAACGCCAAGTTTTTTTGATGCAAGTGACCATATGTCATTTTTTTTTGCAGTATTATGTGTATAATATGTGATCATTCCGTTAAAAACTTAACGGTCCATCTATATAAGACTCAAAATGACACGAATTGAATATTTTAAGGACTAAATTAACAAAATTGATACAAAGAAAAATAAACTGACAAAAAATATATATTTTAGGGACAAACAATATTATTAATCCTAAAACATATATCCCACATTGAACAGGTATCCATAGTACTACAGAGTCCCATTGCCACTTCCTTATCCTATAACTTCGAATATGCACTTAATCTGGAACCTAGATAGAACTTTCCGGTTGGCAGCTCCTCAGGTGGAAGCAAGACTAGGTCAGCCCCGACTGCTGCGGCGGCATCTGCAGTGTGACCACCCTTACCACCAGTCATCGATGTCCGCGTAAAACCGGGACAGAAGCAATTAACACTCAAACCGCGGCCTTGATAACGTTTTGCCATGATCCTTGAGTATGCGTTCAGGGCAAGCTTTGACATCGCGTAATCGGTCCACACTTTTGGCCACCCTTTGCTCCGCCATGCGCCACTCTTCACATCATCAAGAAACGTAACGACCATGTCTTGGATATGATCCTCGGACAGCCTTTCTTCATCACCAAGTATCTTTCTTATACTTGGATTTTGGAGCTTCTGCATGCATAGGAGTACATACAGGGAGTGGGAAATTTCATCAGTGAATCAAATGCAAAGGAGTAATTGATCAGACGTGCTATTGTCCTTTGGATTTTGGAAGTATATATGATACACACGAGATCACAAACAAACAGAAAACAAAATACAGAATATAACACGAAATTATAGGGTTTAATAAGCTCTTGTTGTTCTAGCTAACAATAACAAAAATTAACTGTAAATAGCGAAGATTGCAAGAGTTTTCAGTAGGCATCACGAATTTTCAAAATATGTGTATAGCACCCAAAAGACTAGTTTTCTCATTGAGCTAGAGTACTTTTCAGGACTGCGACCATTAGGTTAAAAGTCCAATGCTCTACCAACTGAGCTATACACCCAAAAAAAGTTGCTGTAGTAAATAAGGATTGGAGCAAAAAGAAAAGAGAACCGCCACTCTTCTTCTCATCATATTAAAGGGGTGCGGCTATGTATGAGGCTCGTACTGTAGAGCAAGTGAAGAAAATGTAAGAGCAGGGCAAACAACGAAAGGGGGCACACTGAGCAACTACGAGAAATTGGCTCAGCTTCACTTTCTTAAAAGCAAGGACCACTACCGGAACCTATGGAAGTCGGGGTTTGCCCTTGGTCAATATTGGATCAAACAATAGGGGTCCGGGTTATCAACGTCTAATGCTCATGAAAATTTTCAATGAAAGTCTTGTTCAACTCCCATTTACTCTAAAAACTTAAGTTATTTGAGATGGTATATTAATTACTTCAACAATTCCGAAAAGGGTCTTATATCATATATGAGAATTAGAGTGCAATTAAATATATCGTCCAAAGGTATATGAATATTAATTCCTGCCTTCAGCAGTGTTCAATTGCCTTTGAAATGCACCTACATATGTTCTAAATAAGGATGACAAAAGTGAAAAAAAAATGTTGATGACTTACATTAAGTAGGCCGAGTCTTGAGCTAATATTAAGTATACGACTCATAGAAGCTGAGCGACGAAACATGGGCAAGAGGGTCTCAGTCAGCAATTTTGTTCCATAGAAATTTGTCTTCATCACTGTCTCGGCATGTTCTACCGAGTTCTCATGGATGTCATTGAAAGATACAGCTGCATTGTTTACCTGAAAAAAACATTTGGAAGGTAAATTTTCTATTAAACAATATAACTCAAGCTTGTTTTTATCAGTCTCTCGAAAACGACACAAGATTATCTATCCCCTTAAAAATCATTCTAAAATACAACACAACTAGGGTGTGTTTGTTTGGAGATAAGTGGGATATAAAGATGTGGGATAGTGCTTATTATTAGTACATTAGTCCCACTTATACTTTGTTTGTTGATAATTTTTAACAAGTAGACTAAGTTTAGAAGATGAAACAAGTATTTTACTTAACATTAAATGAAAGCAATAAAAGATCACGGAGCAATGGGTAACTAGAAAAATAAAGTCAATCATAAGTAAAAGAGCAATGCTATTGGGACCTAATTTACTGACCTAATTTGCTGACCTAATTTACCATGACCTTTGGATTAATTGTAGGCTCCACCAAACATTGGAATTTGGTGTTAATCCAATGATTCTAATGATACCACGTCATTAGGTCAGCAAATTATGTCAGATTTTTAGGTCCAAATAGCATTTTTCTAAGTAAAAATAGGTAAGTATAAAGTAGGTTGGTTATGTATAGAGTTTGTTGTGTTTAATCGTAGATTCCTTCTTTGTGATCTGACCTTTGCTTTTTATAAGGGTGACCTTCAACCGTCGAAGTTATTTTTTTTGGTCATGATTGCAATCGTGGCTTTTCTCTCAAGATGCATAGACGTGCGTGAACCTTCTCCAACTAACGGCTCATGATGTTATGTCTCCTCACTTCCCGAGATTCTTAGAGTTTTATTTCCTTAACCGCTCTGTCAAAAATGGAGTTTCACAGATTATTTCATGATTGCTAAATCTCTTTTACGTGATACCCTCTAATTTTACTATTTTTAGATGTAAATAAAATCATTCTAAAATACAAAACAACTAATATTGTAGGTGGTATTAACATAAACTTTACATATATGGCTCTTTCTCTCTCAGTCACTCACTCACGCACTCTAATCCATATGTTTTGAGTCCCTGATCAATCTCAATTGAAAATTGTGCCTAGCACTTACCCATGCATTCACCATTAAATCATCTAGTTGCTAGGATATTCGAGTTTGAGGATGTCAAGTAGAAACACAACGTATTATCTATAGGATTGTCGATGAATCAGATTATCCAGTCTGAATTCAAATCCGACTATAAATTGACATTTTGTGTATTGATAATTTAAATTTGAATTCATACTCGAATAAGTTATTTCATATTTAATTGACTCAGATTTGGATATATCCTTATCCGGTTTGATTATAAATTGATCTGACTTACCATATATATTTATATAAATATCTTGTGAAATTAAGTGATTATTTGATAAAATTGTATTAACATTAGATAAATTTTCTAAAATATAACTTAATTTAGTTAGATCAGATCAAATTGTCAGATCAAACATCTGCTTCTTAATTGATTAGGATGTTGACTATAAAAATAAAATCCGTGGAATAACTTGATAGGATTTGGATGGGAAAACTTTTGATTGGATTAAATTTTTGTCTAAATTCGCATGCGTGTTTATTTCTTTCGGTATTTCCTTTTGACTAATGCTACATTGACTAAATTTTAGGATCAAATTTAGAATCCAAATGACATTGCAGCATACTATTTGAAGTCTTTATTGGGACCCAAATGACATGACACAAAAAAAGAAGTCCAAGTCAGCTGCCATGTCATTTAGGCTCCAAATTTGGTGCCAAAATTTGGTTAGTATAGCATTACTTTTTCCTCTTCAGTCTGGTTAATGATAGACCATTAATGTCGGAATTAGGGTATTTATAAAATATTTATTCCTCATGGTCTAACTCTAAATAATTGTCAAAATTCAAATTCAGGATATGTGTGTTTAGAATTTATCTCCGTTATCATTTAAGTTATTTTGGAATGATGTGAGTTTTTTTACGGAAAAAAGAAATAACTTGAAATTTACTCCTTGATATATGACCTACTTTGCATATACCATAGACTGTATTCGGAGCATGAGAGAGGTAGAGAAAGGGATGTGATTGTGAATTCACTTACTAGTATATCAAGTACTCCAAATGTCTCTTGAAACCAGGCTGCAAAAGCTTTGATGGATACAAGTTCTGAGACATCAAGGCAAAAGAAGTGTACATGAAGTCCTTGATCCCTGAGTGACTCAACTGCTTTGAATCCCCTTACATTATCTCTGGCTGTTAAAATCACTGTTAGTCCCAGTTCTGCTAACCTTTTTACCATTGCAAACCCAATACCCTTGTTTGCTCCCGTCACTATGGCCACCGTCTCCTTCGACCACCATCTGCAACTTCCACGCAAAATGATGTTAGGTTAAGTATATAACACATATAAATGAGCATATATATATGTGACCGAGAACAAAAATTTGATAAATTTAGAGAATAAGTTAAAGACTACTTTGTGTGATTTTTAAAAATAATTTTTCTAAAATTTAGAAAACACCGTCACCACACTTCCACTATCACCACCACCACCACCACCAGACTCCCACCACAACCACCACAACACTTCCAGCACGATTACAACACTTCCACCACCAACAAGTTTTGCGTTACAAAAAATAACTTACTTTTCTAAAATTTTTCAAACAATAGTTTTTGAATACTATTTTTTTTATAAACAAACCAAACAGAGCCCTCTCCTGTTGATTTTGGTCTGTGTTTAAAGACATGTCGAATGAGAAGCCCCGAGCTTGGTGCAGGAAGTGCACCAATAGGTTTGCTTCAAACAACAGTGGAGGCGACAATATATATATATATATATATATATATAGAGAGAGAGAGAGAGAGAGAGAGAGAGAGAGAGATTACCTGCTTATGGGGAGGGAAGGAGAAGATAAAATGGGTTCTGGATCTTTTGATACCATTGTTACAAATGTTGCAGCTTGGGTATGAAAGGGAGAGAAGTGGCCGGCTATCTGCCAATATATACAACCTTATTCAAGGCGCATGACGAGGTCACACTAATTACATAAACGGATTAAATTATATTAGGATCCCCGATTGTTAACAAAATTATATGAGAACCACTTGATATCTACTAAAATGATATATAGACCACCAGCTTTTGTGTGCCCTAACATAATCATACCTTTCAAGTTCTCATATCTGAAAAATCTTTAAATTCTGAAGTTACATTTTTTTTAAAATTTTAATTATGTCAAACAAATAGAAAACGATTATTTCGATATTGACCTGTTAAAAAAATTCAGATTTGAGACCTCTTTATCATTTTTGAGTATTAAAAGATCATGTTTGAGTTATAAAACTCAAAAGGAATGTGCAGTTACATTTATCATTAAAACCCTCGTGGGGCAGAGTGTGTAAACCAAACACAATTTTTCAAAGGAGAGACACAAATTTGTCAAAGAAGGGAGGGAAACCCAATGAATTTGTCTCCAAGTTCTTAATATCACTTTATTTATTATTATTTTTTTACAACCAAATAATTGTTAAGAAGGATAAAGTCATTGATGAATATTTTTCTTAATTTTTAACTTACACGTGTGTAATTGATCTCGCCATATTATACATGGTCTTCTTCAAAATGTATTAGTTTGAAAATTAGATGGAAATGTGAAGAGCTCGAGAGAAGAGGCTATGGGTGGCTTTAATCAAGTGTTTATTTTGTTGTTTATTGGCGGTACAAATCATTTACTTGCGTATTTATTATCAAAAAATTAAAATTCGTTATTTATTGGAATGATACGAAACAAAATTAATACTTCAAAGAGCAATGTAAGAAATTTTATAGTTAAGGGTATAAAATAAAATAAACATAATAATTAATTTAGGGGATAAAATATAATTAACCCTTAAAAGACACCAGCATGGTGTGCAGTGTGTATACCCCAAAAGTAAAAAAAAAAAATATTAGATGAGCCATCCCCGTGGCATTTAAGGGGCTGCTAGCCTTTATTAAATAAAGGCCCTTCCTAAGTCATATTTTCAATGGACTTCTGTCTACATGTGCATCACAGTCTTCTTTTTCTTTTTATGTTCCATTTCACATTAATTTTCTTACCCTTTTTTTGTGTAGTTTAATGGTTTAAGGTGATCAAATTAACTTACGTGCAATTCGATTAATCTTCTCACCGATTCGAGCAAAGACATCGAGCATGATCTATATGATATCACATGATCTATTTGTTAAGGAATAAAGTTTTCTGTCTCTCAACCCATGGAGACTCTCTCTCTCTATTTGGGTGCTTGTAACATGCAAGTATCATTGAGTTAATTAGCTCATATCTAGGCATAATTTGATAAATTCAGTTCATAATTGTTGATTAGTTGATGTCTTGATATGGAATTTTTTTTTTTTTGAGTAATTTGACTCATTTGGATTAGTTTCTTGGATTTTATTGAAAATATTAATACAAAGTATAATAGAAGATTGATTTATATAACCAAAATTGACTATCACTATTAAGTTGTTAAACTGTTCCATCAAACAAAATTCCTTGCTATTTTTTTTAAATATCTCAGCTATCCCAATAAATCACCACAGTATTTTTCACTTACCGGACTAGTAATACGCCATTGTTGCAACACCACCAAGATAAAGTTCTGACTACAGTCCACTATGACGGCTAGTTTATTATCATCTATTTGTTGTCAGTCATCACATGAAAGGCAAAACACACGACACACTTGCAAACAAAGCAATAGTTTTTTTTGCGGGGGATCATGTGTAGTTATTTCACTTTTAATACTATATTCTCCTTAGACTGATCCAACATTGAATTAAAGAAATAAGTGCCTTTTACCTTGATATATTATTACTTTTTTTGCCAAGAACTGATTCTCAAAGAACATAGATAGTTCATTCCATGTGTATGTGCTCTTTAACCCTATATGATTGCCTATTTTTACATAGAATAAGTAGTGTTGATGCTTTGTTTGCTTGGAATCCACTGTTTAGGTTATAACAACATTCTAATATTTTTTTCGGAAGGTAACATTCTAATATTTTACTCCTTTCTAATTGTTATTTTCTGTTTCTTTGGTCTAGTCCCATTCTTTAGAAGCCTAGGCATGTTTTAAAAGGGGAGGGGGCGGGGACCTCTGCTTTGCTTTTGATTTTCTTTCCCATATTTTACACTCAAAATCATGCACATACGATACATGTGCTGTCTAGAATAAGAAAATTGTTAGGAACCGTAGACAATTTTAAATGGATATGATTATTCTAACTTCGAGTTTTTATAGAAATAGAATCTTGATGGTATATTTGGTAGGATGAATACAAAAATGAATGGACGGTAGAAGAAAAAAGTGAAAATTGGAGTTGAGTCCTCCTTAAAGACTTATAATGAGTTTTTAGTCTCTTAAAGAGATTTATTTGCGGATAAGTTCATTTTTAATCTTATTAATAAGTAGTTAAGTTCATTATTTTTTAAAAAAACTCTAAAATTCATTTTCTTAAAAATAACTTTAAATTAGTTTCCTAACTTAAGAATTATTATTCATTAATTCACTATCAATGAAGATATATCAATAAATTTTTTTACATAAATTTGAAATTCAAATTCAAAGAACTGATTCCAATATTATCACTTAACATTTAAGTTTTTTTTAAAATGTTATTGTTTTCGATTTTGAATGTTACTGTTTTTTTTTTTTGAATGTTTCATATTATTGTACATGTTACTGTTTTTGTGAGCATGTTACAGTTTATACTACTGTTTTTGTTAAACATGTTACTATTGTTATTTCTCAAATATTAATACTCAATGTGGTTTTTTTTTTGAATATTCAATTTTTTTGTATTTAAATGTTACTATTTTTTTTTTGTATTTAAATGGTACTATTTTTTAATGTTAATATATATATATATATA
>CM042200.1:966294-1000040 GCA_023539305.1 Ilex asprella | reverse complement strand
GGTTCAATTCTGCATTGTTCTCCACTTCCTTCTGTTGACTCAGTTGTCAGTGGGTTATTGGCTGAAGAAATACGTCTTAAATCTTATTCGGAAAAGAGAATTCTTTCTACTTCGAATCCTTCTGTGTTAGTAGTACCTTCTAAGCCATTCCCTAACAATCAGAATAAGTCTTACACAACGGTTGCCTTCGACGAGTGCAATTTCTATAAGCAGAAAGGTCATTGGAAGTCTCAATGTCCGAAGTTGAGACAACAGAATCAATCACATCAGCAATCTCAAGCTTGGAAGCCTGGCAACCAGTCACAGTCTAATGCTCATAGACCACCTCAGGGCTATAGACCACCACAGTCTAATACTGCAGCAGCAGTTTCATCAGGTCCTTTCACCGATCTTAGTACTATGGCTGAGCAATTTCAGAAGTTTCTCTCGTCACAACCACAAGCTATGTCTGCCTCTTCGTCCGTAGGTCAGTTGCCTCTGAGTTCTTCAGGTATGTCACATTCTGTATGGGTCTTGGATTCTGGTGCTTCACATCATATGTCTCCAGATTCTTCATCTTTTGTTTCTGTGTCTCATTCGTCTTCTATACCTGTTATGACTGCTGATGGAACTCTTATGCCTTTAGCAGGTGTTGGTTCTGCTGTCACACCTCACTTGTCTCTCCCTAATATTTATCATATTCCGAAATTCACATTAAATCTTGCTTCTGTTGGTCAGTTATGTGATTCTAGTAATTTAGTCACCTTTTTCTCTTATTCTTGTTATGTGCAGGATCTGAAGTCTCAGAAGCTGATTGGGACAGGCCATATGAAGGGGGGACTATATATTTTGGATGAGTTAAAAGTGTCAGTTGTTGTTGCTGCTGCTACTAGTGCTGATTTATCTTTTTTTCGTTTGAGTTCTTCTTCTTCTAGTTTTTATTTATGACATTCTCGTTTAGGTCATGTTTCTTCTTCTCATTTGAGATTTTTGGCATCTACAGGGGACTTAGGAAATTTGCAAACTTGTGATATTTCTGATTGTAGTGGATGTAAACTGGCAAAATTTTTAGCTTTACCTTTTTAATTGAAGTATTTCTGTTTCTTCTTCTCCATTTGATTTGATTCACTCTGATGTATGGGGACCTCTCCTGTTGCCATAAAAGGAGGGTCTCGATATTATGTTTCTTTTATTAATGATCATACTCGTTATTGTTGGATTTATTTAATGAAACATCGTTCTGAATTCTTTTGAATATATACAGCATTTCGAGCTCTTGTTAAAACTCAACATTCTGTTGTTATCAAATATTTTAGATGTAATTTGGGTGGGGAATACACTTCTAATGAATTTTGTGACTTGCTTGCCTTAGATGAAACTATTTACCAAACTTCAGTACAGATACTCCTGAGCAAAACGGTGTTGCTGAAAGAAAATATAGGCACATTGTTGAAACTGCTTGTTCTCTCTTGTTGTCTGCTTCTGTTCCTAGTATGTTTTGGGGTGAAGTTGTTCTGACTGCTGTATGTTTGATTAATACAATTCCATCTTCTCATATTTCATGTGTTTCTCCTTTTGAAAAGTTGTATGGGTATGCCCCTGATTATTCTTTCTTTAGAGTTTTTGGTTGTACTTGTTTCGTTCTTCGTCCTCATGTAGAATGTAGCAAGCTGTCCTCTCGATCTGCTATTTGTATTTTTCTTGGTTATGTTGAAGGTAAAAAAGGTTTCGTTGTTATGATCCAATAACTCAGAAACTTTATGTGTCTCGTCATGTTATTTTTCTAGAGCACAAACCTTTTTTTTCTATTCCATCCACTGCTTATAGCTTGACTAGATCTGATCTTATTCGTATAGATCATTTTTCTAAGGATTCTTATAGTTTGTCATCTCAGGTTTCTAGTATTACTGATCATTCTGCAGGTACTGACACTTTACTCTCCAACACACCTAAAGCTCCCTCTTCTCCTATGGTCTACCAAAGTCCGTCTGAGGCTGTGAATCCACTTATACGTCAATCCATACGCATTCGTAAGTCCACAAAGTTACCAGATTTTGTTTATTCTTGTTATTCTTCATCTTTTACTTCTTTTTTAGCTTATATTCATTGTCTCTCTGAGCCCTCTTCCTATAAAGAGGCAATTCTTGATTCTCGTTGGCAGCAAGCTATGGATGAGGAACTTTTTGCTTTGCATAAGACAGGTATTTGAGATTTGGTTCCTCTGCCTCCTGGTAAGAGTGTTGTTGGTTGTCGTTGAGTGTATAAGATCAAGACTAATTCTGATGGATCTGTTGAGCGATACAAAGTTAGGTTGGTTGTAAAAGGGTACTCTCAATAGTATGGTATGGATTATGAGGAGACATTTGCTCCTGTTGCAAAAATGACTACTATTCGTACTCTTATTGCAGTTGCTTCAGTTCGTCAGTGACAAATCTCTCAGCTTGATGTTAAAAATGCTTTTTTGAATGGAGATCTTCAAGAAGAAGTTTATATGGCGCCCCCACCTGGTGTTTCACATGATTCTGGGTATGTTTGCAAGCTCAAGAAAGTATTATATGGTCTTAAACAAGCACCTCGTGCTTGATTTGAGAAATTTTCTGTTGTGATCTCTTCTCTTGGTTTTACTTCTAGCAGTCATGATTCTGCTCTTTTTGTTAAGAGCACTGATGTAGGTCGTATCATTCTGTCTTTATATGTTGATGATATGATTATTACTGGTGATGATATTGATGGTATTTCAGTTTTGAAGACAGAGTTAGGTAGACAATATGAAATGAAGGATTTGGGTTCTCTACGATATTTTTTGGGCATTGAGGTAGCCCACTCACCCAGAGGGTATCTTCTTTCTCAGTCGAAATATGTTACAGATATTCTTGAGCGAGCTAGACTTACTGATAATAAGACTGTAGATACTCCCATTGAGGTTAACGCAAAGTATTCTTCTTCTGATGGTTTACCTTTGTCAGATCCTACTTTATATCGTACTATTGTTGGGAGCTTAGTATATCTCACAATTACTCGTCCAGATATTGCATATGATGTTCATGTTGTTAGTCAGTTTGTTGTTTCTCCTACTACAATTCATTGGGTAGCTGTTCTTTGTATTTTGCGGTATCTTCGGAGTACAGTCTTTCAGAACCTTTTACTTCCATCCACCTCTTCCTTGGACCTGCGTGCATACTCTGATGCTGATCATGGCAGTGATCCCACAAATCGCAAGTCTGTTATTGGTTTCTGTATTTTTTGGGTGATTCTCTTATTTCTTGGAAGAGTAAGAACCAATCTATTGTTTCTCAATCTTCAACCGAAGCAGAATATCGTGCTATGACATCTACTACCAAAAAGATTGTTTGGTTACGTTGGTTACTTGCAGATATGGGAGTTTCTCTTTCTCATCTCACTCCTATGTATTGTGACAACCAGAGTTCTATTCAGATTGCTCACAACTCCTTTTTTCATGAACGAACAAAGCACATTGAGATCGACTGTCACCTTACTTGTCATCATCTCAAGCATGACACCATTACTTTGCCCTTTGTTTCTTCTTCTTTGCAGATTGCAGATTTCTTTACCAAGTCACATTCTATTTTCTGTTTTCATTTTCTATTTGGCAAACTCTCGATGCTTGTAGCTGCCGCATCGTGAGTTTGAGGGGAGATATTAAGAAATATATGGTTATTTTAATTATTAAGGGTAGAATAGTCTTTTGTTTTATTCATTTGTTTAGCCTATATATAGTCTCTTTGTATTTAGGTTAAAACACTTCTTTGTATTCAATTCAATTATGCAGTATCAATGAAACCCTAGCCTCCTCTTTTCCCTATTTTTTGTATTTCTCTTGATTATTTAACAAATAAATCATCACAAGACACTAACTTAAACCATATTGCAGGGATCAATTGTGGTGTATACATTTGTTATATTATGAAAAAAATTGGCAACAGGAGAGGAGTAGTAGAAGAGAAGCTGACACAAACACAAATAAAAGACTTTCGAAGTAATATGCTGTCAATATTTCTGAATCATCAAAATTATTGGACAAAAGACGATTTCAATCTGTCATTGGGGATTCATAATTGGTTATTCAAACTCTCATTGAGCATATGAAATGTAAATGTGATTAGTGAACAATTAAGATACTAGGCAATATTATTTACCTTAGATTTAGTTATTCATGATGTGTGTGTGTCATACAATTTTTTGTGTATTGTGCCACTATGATATTTCATTGTGCTCTGTGTCATGTCAATGTATGCAGTGTGACATTGACTTGTAGTAATGTGACATTGATTTGTAGTAATGTAAATTTGGTTTGTATAAGTGCGGCATAGGCTAGTATAAGTGTGACATTGTCATGTAGCAATGTGACATTGCGACATTTATCACTATGCCAATGTGATATTTACCACTATTACTTATAAACACGTCAAATAACATATATATAAATTTAAATTTAAAATATCCATTAAAAAAACACTCATAATAGCCACTAGTGTTATATACGGTGAAAACATATATTTCTTATTATAATTTATAAAATCATGAATGTTTGAATAACTTCAGTTGAATGAAAGAGGAAGAAATAATTGAAATTTAAAAATATTATTTCATAAATTTAAAAAGCCAAATTCCTAATATAACTGTCAGATTTGTCTCCCATTAATAAATGAAAATGACAATTCCGTAAAAGAAAAATTTAAAAATCAGCAAAAGTGTATCTTCTTATCAAATATTTACATACGAAAGTACTTATACACATATATTTTTATATTGATGTACTTTTAGACAAATAAGTATGAAATTGTGCAACTTTTCACAAATTTTCCTTAAAAAAGGGCTAATTTTAATTTGTACCCTTAAAGATGATTCAAATTTTAATTTTTAATCTCAAAGTTTAAAAATATTAATTTATATCCTGAAAAATATAAATTTATATTAATGTGCACTGAGGTTAACTGCTGTTAAAAAAAATTGGGCTAATTACAAATTGAAAAGTTTAAATATTTCACATTTATGATCCAAATTTTTTTTTCATCCATTAATACTTATTAAATACCTCTCAATTGTGTTGTGTCGTATTCGAGTAATTATGTTTAAATTTTTTTAAAAATTATAAAATGCCTATTTTTTCCTATAATATTCTTTAAATAACTATTTTCTATCTAAAATTAGACACGAATATTTTGCCTGCCCAATTAAATTAAAGTTAATAACACAGTTTAACTGGTATTGTGGATAAAAAATAACTATTTAATGAATATTATAGACAAAAAGAATAGGTATTTTACAATTTTTTGAAAAATTATTAAAAATACTTTTTTAGTAATTCGAACACGACAAGAAAATATTAGCACACGACATAATTGAGAGTTATTTAATGAGTATTAATAGATGAAATTCCTTTTAGGTCATAAATTTCAAATATTTAAACTTTGAGGATATAATTTATAATTAATCCAAAATTTTTTAATGGCAAAATGGACAACAATTAGCCCTAAGTGCATATTAATATGAATCTATGTCATTTAAGGTATAAATTAATAGTTTTAAATTTTAAGGGTATAAATAAAGATTCAAGTAATTTTTCGGGGTACAAGTTGAAATTAACGTGTAGGAAAACCCAAAAAACCCTAGTAGCGTTCTGGATCCACAAAATCTCATCAACACTGCTGTCTCCTCCTCCTCCTCTGTCTCTGTCTCTGTCTCTGTCTCTCTATCTCTCAAACACACGCACACACAGACGGAGCAGCGGCCATGGCAAACTACGACCTGACACCACGAATCGCTCCCAATCTGGATCGGCACCTGGTATTCCCACTGCTGGAGTTCCTGCAAGAGCGCGCACTTTACCCAGACGAACTCATTCTTAAAGCGAAGATCGAACTGCTCAACAACACGAACATGGTCGACTACGCAATGGACATCCACAAGTCTCTCTACCACACCGAAGACGTTCCCCAAGGTTCCTTTTTTTTTTCCCCACTTCAACTCCCTCTGCGTATGAATATACACTCACGTTTATATGCTTGCATTGGTCTATTGGATTTTAGGGATTTGAGAGTTTTGTTGTTTTAGGGTTTTTTTTTCCTTTTTTTTTTTGTGTATTTGCTTTATATTTTGATTTTAATGCATTGAGGGTTTGAATATTTTTGAGTATGTTACATGTATATTCAAATCATGGGTTTTGAATATTTTGAGGTTAATATATATTGGCATTGTGTCTATTGATATGCGTCATTCTATTTAAATTTTTTAGTTTTTGAGATGCTTGGAGTTTGTCTTTGTGCCTGTCTGCCTGATATGGTTTAGATGTTAGGGAGTTTAAGTGTATAGCCATGTTTTTGACTGTAGATATGATTGAGAGGAGGGTTGAAGTGGTGGCAAGGTTGAAGGCTTTGGAGGAGGCGGCTGCGCCATTGATTTCATTCTTGCTGAACCCAAATGCAGTTCAGGAGTTGAGGGCCGATAAGCAGTACAATCTTCAGATGCTCAATGATCGATACCAGGTTTGTTGGTTAACAAATTACCTTGTATGAATTCGAATTCTACCATAGCATGTAATTATTGGAAGATTGATTTTCAATGCAAGCAATGTAAAATTGAAGAATATTAACTAGGACTAGTACTTGACATTGTTGTAGAGAATTTAGTTCTTATATATGTGAATGCTTTAGTTGTAATTTTTTTTGATAGGAAATAAATTTTATTAATTTATAAAATGATAAAATTGAAGAAGATTAACCAGGACTAGTACTTGACATTGTTGTAGAGAATTCAGTTGCTATATATGTGAATGCTTTAGTTGCAATATTTTTTGGACAGGAAACAAAATGATATGAATTCATAAAATGAAGATTACATTGACTGATCCGAGATGGACAAGTTGTCCAGCCCTTAAGACAAGCAAAAATCAGAAAAAAAAACAATAAACATGAGCCACAAAGCCACCGTCACGCCATCTTCCACAAGATGCGAACCAACTTGATGTGTTACAAAAGAGAGGGACATTCTCAAACTCCTTTGTCACCGCAGCCCAAAAAGAAGCTAAAAAATAGATCCTATCCCACATGCCTTCCAACACTTCTCTCTTTAGTTGCAATATTGAATTGTAGTCCAAGTTAATGATTGCTCTCTTACAAAAAAGCTAATCCCAAGCACCCACCCAAAAAGGGGGGGAGAGAGAGAGAGAGACAGAGAGAGTAAAAAGTGAATGTGTTATTGTCTTTAGTGTCTGTAAAGTCTTTAGTTAATTACTATGATTATTTTGTCACTATTGCAAGGCATGTAGGGTTTTGGATATGTTAAGACTTATGAAACTGTTGTACACTTGTCAGATTGGTCCCGAGCAGATAGAGGCGTTATATCATTACGCCAAATTCCAGTTTGAATGTGGAAACTACTCTGGTGCTGCTGATTATCTGTATCAGTACGGGGGCTTATGCACAAACAGTGAAAGGAGTTTGAGTGCATTATGGGGGAAGCTAGCAGCTGAGATTTTGATGCAAAACTGGGATATTGCACTTGAAGAACTTAACCGGTTGAAGGAAATTATTGACTCAAAGGTCCCTGCCAGCATATTAAGTTCTATACCAACTTGTGTTTGTGTGTAGTTTTGTTCCTTGTAGAAAACAATTGCTTACGATAATATGTGGTTGCAGAATTTCTCATCTCCTCTGAATCAAGTACAAAACAGAATTTGGCTAATGCATTGGAGCCTCTTCATCTTCTTCAACCATGACAATGGCAGAACACAAATCATTGACCTGTTTAATCAGGACAAGTACGTCATCTGATTGTATTCTGCTTCATGTGCATATACCTATTTTTAATTTGGAATGGAATTCCTTCTGTTGATTGATGCCCCAAGGTTTGAGCGAGGAGTAAATATTGGGTGTAACGATGACACCACGTCATCATTGACACGTGGTGTCACCGGTTAATAATGAACCTATAAATGGGTAAGGTGAACCCCACTTGAAAGGTTATTAAATTGAGTGGTTATTAAATGACATGACAAGGTGGTTATTAGAATAGGTGAGATGAGATCCACATGTTTTATTGGATGGTGACATCACATGTCAATGATGACGTGATCTTAGGGAAAATCTTTTTTTTTCTTCAAATAGTGTATATATTCTATACTGCGTAAAAGTAGGGCTTTGCAAATTTGAAATGAAATCATTATGTATTATTTTTTGGGGTGGTTAAGGAAGCATGTAGTGAATAGAATAGGATTGAGCAGCCCGAATTTCTGTACGAATGGAGCATGCAATAATAAAGAACTATGTCCAATAGAAGTTCTCTACGATGCGTGGATGAGTTTATTGAATTTAGATGTGATTTTTTTTTTTGCATCTCTTTGTGGCATCCCTCCAAATTACTCGGATCATAGATCGATTTAGTACGTGATATGAGTACAGCTACGTGGTACGCTAGTATCTTCCAATACGTGGTACGGTGAGGTAGGCTTAGTTGATACGTTGTTTTAGGTCGTGGTTTGTTTTGTAACTTCTATATGGAATAATATATCCATATACACATAGTTAATAAATATTTATTTTATATTTTTTATAAATATTGTCAAAATATGAGTTTAAAAAATACTAAAATAAAAAAATAATAAGCTAGAGTTGTGATTTGGGGTTTGGGTTTCAATATGAGATTGCTTAAATCATGAATCAATTTGATATTTGAGTTATAATTTAGAGGTAGGAGTTTGAGCGATCTGGATCGTGAACCCACTCCATTTTGAGTTATGTGACCAGGTTCGTGGGATTCTAGAGGTATCTACGAGCTAGTATTGTTGTGCTTTTGGGTAATATCATTTTTTTATCTTTTAACTTCTAAATTTCTGTGACGGGCTATTGTGGAAGCTAATGGGCATGATATTTTTTCATCTTGTTTTATTTTATGAATATGCCTCAAATTCTAGGGCAGGTCATTTTTTGTTAATGATTTTTTTTATAGAAAGCAAAACAACTTATTGATTTAAATTGATAAAAAATGATACATCAAAAAGCACTATGGATGGACAAAATGTCCAATCATGAAGTGCAAAAATATAAATCTCAATTAATCAAATTATGTATCACATGAAGCCTTCCAATCCGCTAAAATACAACAAAGTTGAATACCATTAAACTCCTTCGTACATCGTAATGGAAGCCCACAATGATGCCAAAAAATAGATGTGATCTCGTAAACCTTCCTTGCATTCTCTATTCTCAAAAATCCTAGAGTTCATTTCTAACCATATTGCCCATATGATGGCAAGAAAACCAGAGTTCATCTCTATTCTCTATTCTCAAAAATCCTAGAGTTCATTTCTAACCTTATTGCCCATATGATGGCAAGAAAAACACAATACCAAAGGGTCATTGCTTTATTATGTCTTCATAACCCCTCAAAATCCTCCATCATCCAAACCTTTACTTTCTTCTTGTGGGACCAGGCATGACAAATATCCCCCCCTTTTTTGGGGGGGAGGGGGGGGGATCTTGGAGGGCATGTGGTGTGGGGAGTCTTCCTTTCATGATCATTCGTGGGTGGCTGAGGTAATTGGATGAACTCAAAAGGAAAATGAAGTTGACAGTGATATTTGCTAAGTTGATTGATGATTTGATGAACAAAAAGAAACAAAGAAAGTAAGTAAAGAATATTGATGATTTTGGCTCATACAGTGAGAACTTATCATAAATGTGTATGAGAGAGAGAGAACCAACTAGGCTTTTAGCCTAGTTGGCCACTCTTATTTTCTCAGGATTTTGCCAACCAAGAGATCATGGGGTCAATCTTTGCCAAAGGCATGGTTTGATTTCTTATGCCTCCCTCTTTGGGTTTGGGCTTGTCTTCGCTCCTGTGGGGGATTTCTGCTCTACTATTGATGCTTTATTTAAAAAGTGTACTGGTTGATTCTTCATTATTATAGCTATCTATTGATGCATATAGGGAAAAAAATATGTGTGTTCACAAAGAGAAAGGAATTGTGATTTTCTTATGGGGGCAATTCTATTTTCTTTGCCTCTAGGGAATAGTTTGAGACTAGAAGCTTGCCTTTTAAGCTGGTGGGTGGTTTTTGTTCCATTTTGCTGGTGGCCCTTTGGTTTAAACAGTGATGCCGAATTTCATGTTTAAGGTCGTCCATTGAATATCATTTTTTTCTTTTCTGTTGTTCGTCTTACTTGTGTCCATATTACTTTATGATTTTGTTTTCTGTTGTTCATCTTACTTTATGATTCCTATGTGATAAAAATGTACTTATTTTTAGGAAAGGGATTCATTACTTCAATAAAATTTGATACTCATTTTGGTTCAACTTTGCTTTCTTGTTTAAAAGGTCAACCCAGCCACAAACTCTTGGACAAAAGGATTCAGTTTCATTGTTCCTTTGTCTTTCCTTTTCTTCTTCTTATATTGATGAAATGAATGCTGTATACTTGTTTGTTGAATGAAAATTTACTCACGAATACAGAAGTCAATAGATGTTTCTGAGCCCCATTCTGTGCTCATGAGTGAATTCCCTTTTGTGTATCTGTGTCTTTGACCTCTTCAGCAGAATATGTAGGATCATTGTCAGATGTTTATTAGCCCCTTATGATTTGTGTGCACGACTCAGCTTGGATAAAGTTTGATATCAGTGGCCCAAGACTTATTTGTCCCTGCCATCTTCTTGTTTCCAAAAACTGTTATGGAAAAAACCCACCTTGATGTACTTTTTTTGTACTGCAGAATTGCATATGCTGTATGACAATTTACAATGCATTTAAACTGTTGCTTCATGTTTGATGATGAGATGATATCACTCTCCATATGTTCACTGCTTCTTGTTCTTTATTTTTAATGAATCTTGCAATTTTATCTTGGGTTGTCTCTAGCAATAATGAACAAAAAATGTTTTTGCAGGTACTTAAATGCCATTCAAACGAATGCTCCCCATCTTTTGCGTTACCTGGCTACTGCATTCATTGTCAACAAACGCAGGAGACCTCAATTCAAAGATTTTATAAAAGTTATTCAACAAGAGCAGTACTCTTGTGAAGATCCCATCACGCAGTTTTTGGCATGTGTGTACGTCAATTATGACTTTGATGGGGCTCAGAGAAAGATGAGAGAGTGTGAAGAAGTAAGCTCTCTGACTTTGAAGTGGTTTGCTTGCCCCTGCTATCTCTGTGTTTTGTACTCTTTAACCATGAGATGTTTACGCTTGTACTCTTAGAAGTTTATCTTTGGGATGCCATAATATTATTTCCTCAGAATTTTTGTACGACTACTCTTCTGTGTAATTGTTGGTATTCACGTTGCTATTTAGGCTTGCACTTCTTTAAGATGATGTAGAATGATATTATAGTTAATTGTCAGCATATAATAAAGCCACTGAATCAGAGATCTTGTATTTCCATTACATAGGAAACCTGTTCTTAATTTTTTTTATTGCCTAGGTGCACTTTTAATAACACTGTATAGTCAGCATATAATAAGGCCACTGATTTGGAGAAACTATATTTCCAATACACTGGAAACCTATTCTTATTATTTTTGGTCATGGTGAAACCAATCCTTGTTTGTAGTCAATAAGATTTTGATGTTGCTCCTTTTTTCCTCAAATCATAACTTAGTTTCAAAGGCTTTTATAGTTTACAAAGGGATGTGCGCTAAACATGAATGCTTGGGTGTTTTAATTGAAAGATTATAGGTGTCTTAATTAATTTATTTTTTGATCAAATAGGTGTTTTAATTTAACATGTGTATTATTTGTGATTTTGACTAGTTTTCTAAATTACTCCGTTTTAGTCTTGTCTTGGGATGGTTATTTTACATCCTTTAATCCTTGCCAGTAACTTATGCCTGTTGAACATGGGTACTACAATGCAGGTAATACTGAATGATCCATTCCTTGGCAAACGAGCCGAAGAAGGCAACTTTTCATCTGTTCCATTGAGGGACGAGTTCCTCGAAAATGCACGGCTTTTCATTTTTGAGACCTACTGCCGAATTCACCAGCGCATTGACATGGGGTATGTAGCTACTCTTCAAAGTTGTACTCATCATCTTTTCTTTGAAATTTTAATTCTCAATAATTAATCCATTGCTTTACTATGGCTTGTTGGGGGTAAAACCAAGACTTATTATCCAAATTCACTTTTCTACATGTGCTGGTCTTTAACTTTTGTTTCTGTTTGCTTTCTTTGGCTCTCTTTCTGATTGGTCATGCAATGGTACATTTTTTTTAGGATAGCAGAAAGTTCAGGATTACATATGGGGAATAGGATTGTTTGAAACCTGTATTCAATAGCTGAAATTTCTGTCCTTTCCCATTGAACTTTCTTTTTTTTTCTCCAGAGAACCACAACAAAATATTTCAATTATAAAATTTTGATGTGTAAATGTTTTATTAGTATCTGTTACTGTCTAAATATTTTCTTTGTCTTCTTTTTGGCAGTGTGCTTGCAGAAAAACTAAATTTGAATTATGAGGAGGCAGAGAGATGGATTGTGAATCTTATCCAAACCTCCAAGCTTGATGCTAAGATTGATTCTAAGACAGGAACCATTGTAATGGAACCTAATCACCCCAACGTGTGAGTTGCTGAAACAGATTGACATTCTATCTACTGACATTTCTTAACGTCCATTTATTTTTTTCATTTTTTTGACCTTTTTTCTATATGCCATTTTTGTTTTCTTTTAACACTTTCTTGATAGGTTCCTCCAAAGCAATTTTTTTCTTCTTCTTTTCAGGTATGAGCAGCTTATTGACCACACTAAGGCACTCTCTGGGCGCACTTACAAACTAGTTAGTCAGCTTCTGGAACATGCTCAGGCACAGTCTGCTCGATAAGTTTGGCAGTGATGTTGCTATTTAATGTCAGTTTTGACATTCTCGAATCGTTTTTCGTTCAGATATTTACTTAAGGGCAAAATGTTTGATGTTTTTCTTTTCTTAAATTTTTGAAAAAGGAAATATGAAAATTCATAAATTTGTGAAGATATTCTAGTTAATAGTCTCAAGTTGTCTGATCAGTTGTTTACATGGAGTTCTTCAGATTTTGTTGATGTTGGAATTGTGCCCTGGTAATTTGTTGTTCTCTTTTGTACTCCTGAGAGATTATTTCTGGAATGCCACGTCTTTTTCCTCTCTATGCTTCTTCTGCACTCTGAAAGTCTGTTTCCGGAGGATTTAGCTCACATGTTAAACATTATAATTGTTTAAGAAGTGATTAACCAAGCAGATGTAGTCCACAGTACAGAACGGGTCCTGGAATGCCTAGTCTGACTTTGGTCGAATTTCCAACACTAGAGTTGATCCACCAATCCATGTTATTGGGTTCATATTTATGCCTTCTTAGCTTTGCCTTATATAGAGCCCAATTCCTGTCGACAGAGGTGTGCTTCTCTCTTGGCTTTCCTTTCCATGCTTAAATTACTCTGCTTTTCCTTTCCTTAGCCTCTTAGATCTAGGGTACCAATATCTTACAACCAAGAGGTTTGAGTGCTTGCGGCCAATCTTTCTTTCCCTCTCAAGTGCTAATATGACAGGATGAATCAATGCTCAAGTTTTGACTTAAACAATTTATACGAGTGACAAGAAAATCCAAAGATAAAACGCGCTAGTAAGTATGATGGGCATGCGGATTTTATCAGGGATGGAATTTTTTGCGAGTGACAAATCCTTAGCAATAGGATTCACATGATTCACCTGGCTCGAATCCTCTGAAATTGTTAGGCCATTAAGTTTTCAAGCAAAAGCTGTACGCATGTCTGATTTGCCTCCCATACTTATCTCAAGTCTTGGCAATTTTCATGTCCTCAAACAACGGAATTAAACCATATTGCATGTGATTCAAAAGATCGGCTTTAGGAAGTTCGTTGCCCTACTCCCAATTCTCAATTTTTCTCTTAGAAGTATCATCTGTCCTAAAAGTTTTTGGGTAATGACCACGTAATATGCTCTTTCTTGTGTGAATAAGCAAGACACTTTTCTTTTTCCAAGTAGAATAATCAATGCCAGTCTGTTTTTCCGTTTTAGAAGCATTAATAGAAGATATTTCTGTGGCAATGTCAGATGAAAAATATTACGGACAGCATTTAGAAAATTAATTAATAAATAGATTAATTGACCGGAGAACTGCTCAAATTCTGAGAATAAAATATCCAAATTTTCAAGCAGTTCTATTGCACATACGTATCTTTCTTCTTATACCCATCCTGAAAAAGATAAACAAATAACCACCCTTTGATGATGTTTGGTTCCAGTAAATTCTGCAATGGGTTTGAACCACAGTGAGGCTGTGAATCCCGCAATACTGTTGCAGTAAAGAAAACCCAAAAAAACACACACACAAAATTTTAGAACCAGAGGCATAGAGGAGACCCAAACAATAATGTCTTTAATCATGACACCTTTTGGCTAAGCCGTATAACTTTTCACTATTTTAACACTTGTCCTTGATAAAATTATTCTGCAAAGAACAATTGGTCCCATGTGGATTATGGCCTAAATCCTAACAACCAGTCATTTAAGTCTAATCAGAATCGAATAGTCCATCAGTAGTCTAATGCTTCTTGCTTTCTTAGACTTCAACTCATGTTATGCAGCTCAATTGTGTTGCTTGTGCTTATTAACTTTTGAGCAATTTATTAGTTCTCACTGCTTGAGTCAATGAATAAGTTGTATTAGTTTATTTTTATGCTTGAGGCTCCTCCTTTTCTAGTTTATTTGTACAAATTGATGTTTGGATAACTTAATTGAAATACCTTCTTTATTGGGTGGTGATTAGTGTTGTTATTTATGAATAAGATTATGTGAAAAGAAGACAGCATAACTGCTCTTTCTTTTTTCCCATTCTTAAGTACACGCGGAAATACAAAAATGATATAAATAATGTACAGTTCGAAGCTTTATGGCTTTTGATCTATCTTCCTTTGGAGCTCTTTATATTATGTTGGTTATTCTACAGGCCAATGTCACTGAAACTCCTTCGGGCTTTTTGGAAAATTCTCTGGCCAGGAGCTAGGATTGCCAAAGGGTCATAGGTGGATTTCCTCGTAACAAAGACTTCCCATTGAGTGCCGAAATGAGTTTTCCACTCTTCCCTAGTGATGTAATGGGGCAAGTATTGCTTCATACCGAGATTGGCCGATTTACAGAAATCCAGAATTCTTTTGTTTTGGTTTAAAATGTGTTCTAAACCATCTGTTCCTTTGGAAAATGGCATTGCAGAAGATAGGAATGCGACTAGGTAGAAAACATCTTCCTCAGGGGTTACCATAGATGTCCTATTGTTCCACCTGCATTACAAAGATGAGCGAAATTCAGGTTGAGGTAACACCATATATTTGAGGTTGTTAAGAGATCAGATTTAGTGAACTATTACTTGGATTTGTCAACCGGGTAGATAAGTATAGGACCATTGCTTGTATCTGTAAGAATGTTTCCAAAAACTTCTTTGGCGAAGTCATGAATTCTACTTTTGGGAATGAGCAGATTCAGCCATGGGTGTGGAACCTCCCACAACCCCATTTCTTGGAGTTTCAGCTCGGAAACATGCACTCTATCCAGGAATTCTACATATGAGATTTCAGACAAGAAGAGTGTGGACTTAATGTAACTCAATTCTGACAATAAGCTGTCAACTTTCTGCATATTAGAGGGAGAGAGGTCAAGAAGTGGGCACTTTCAAGTGAACGTTGTGCAAAGTTAAGCATGATATGAACTAACAAGTCTCACCTGGTTCATAAAATTAGTCTCTTCTGGATTGAAGTATTTGGCAATTTCTAGACAGAAAAGGGTTCTGCCTTCAGAATTGAACTTGCTGGCTTGAACTGGGTCTTTTGGATTGAAAGATGATCTCCAGTTGTTTAATAAACCAGTTCTATTTATGATGACAAATCCTTCTATATAGTCAAAAGAATTCTTGGACGATATTAGATGCTCTTGGTCCTTGGAAAATAAGAAAAAATCTGTGTAGAGCACTCTAATCCACTTCACCTGTCAAAAGTGATTAACAAGACTGTAAAATAATTCTTGTGGTGACTTGGATTCTTTTATTTGACCCGGGGCTTGGGGTTTTCCATTAATGAACAAATGGGGAGTTACTTTACCATCATAGGCGCCGGTTCTAGAGAAATTCTTGCCCGGGTGATGATGCCAAACTGTCCCAATCCGCCTAGAACACCGTAGAAGAGGTCAGCATTGTTCTTCTCTGAACAGGTGACCACCTCCCCTGTTCCTGCACTCCAATAAAAAGTAGTAATCTCTTATATCCTCTGTCTAGAAGTTTAATATCTTATGTGATGATTCTACTGTACTATGATAACAAGGTCGAGTTCATTTTACGGCCTAGCTCAAGTTCATTTTAAAAGCTTCTTTACATGAATCCGAAACATTAGAGTTACAAAAATAGTTTCTCTTTTTGTTAACAGTAAAATTGTGCATCAGAGGAAATAAAAATGATTTGAATG
Source organism: Ilex asprella (assembly GCA_023539305.1). Taxonomy (NCBI): domain Eukaryota; kingdom Viridiplantae; phylum Streptophyta; class Magnoliopsida; order Aquifoliales; family Aquifoliaceae; genus Ilex; species Ilex asprella. The sequence continues at coordinate 983,601 of CM042200.1, read as the reverse complement.
AACGTACCAGTGACCACCTCTAGCTGGTAGACGTTATTGATCTGGGGACCGTGCCGGAATGCCTGCCCACTGATTCCGGCATTAGACAAAGTGCCTCCCACAGAGAGATGAAGATAATCTGTCCAAGATTTTGGTGTGAGGCCATGTTTAACACTTTCATGCAGAAGGTTTATCCACAGTTCACCACCAGAGACATCTACATAAGGCAGTTCCCCAATGTGAAAATACATGTCTGGTGCTCGAAGTGATTCCATATTGATGACAACTCCGTGATAGGCTTGTGCTTGACCTTCAACCGAGTGGCCGTGGCCCCTGGCGGCCACTGTGAGCACTGTAGTGGTGCCCATTTCAAAAATATGTTTTATGGTGAAGGAAATATCAGAAACTGATTTTGGGTGTAGAACTGCTGAAGGAAGAAAGTGGTGTCTGTTGCCAAAGTCCTTGGCTGCATGGTGGATGTTGTCGAAGCTAAGATGCCCATCAAGTCTCAATGCTTCCAGTGATGCTGTAATATTTGAGGAACCAGAGTGAGGAGAAACTGTAGGGGTGAGCATAGGATGGGTAGAAGAAAGGTAATTCGTGTTTATAACACAACTAGAGAATAGGACCATGAGAAATCTGAGGATCATGTTGTTTTGTTTGAGCAAACCATGAGGTGGTGAGTTTTTCTTCTCTTCCATTTCTTCGAAGATATGCTCTGATACAAGCATGCAGTCACCCACCCACCCACAGGGAGAGAGAGAGAGAGAGAGAGAGAGAGATCTGTTGTTTATGTGGGAACCAAAGGAAAAAATGGGGAGTAGAAGAGCGTAAGGAAACACATGGTAGGGAAAGAGTATTTAAAGGGAAGGTTGTGGGGGTGAACCCTCAAACCTTACCCAAGTGGTTTTACAGCTATTTTTAGCAAGTGTATTGGTAGGACCTATAGGTGAGTCCTCTTGCATGCAATGTTATCATATTCTCCACACTGGGTTGTAATTTTTTGATTAGAGACGGATAGGGACATCCCTATCTCATTGCAATCAACCTCAGTAATCTTTATACGTTGTTTATTCCTATATGGGTGTTTCTGCCATTTTACACAGCTATCTTACGACCATTCTCCGCGTAGAAATTCTCTTCCCGTTTTGGTCATTTGTTATAGTCCCTATCAGATTTCCATATGTGTATGCATTGTTATCAGATATTGTATATTGGCTTTTAGTTCCTATTGTAGAGCGGCCCCTACTGAGTGGTATGATCTGGTAAGACTAAGTGAGCAGGGAATCAGATTAGTGGTCCTGCTGAACAGGTCATCTTTTTATGAATTTTTGTTCTGGTTACCTCCTTTGGCTGCTCAAAATTTTCTTACCTTCAGCTAAGGATTAAAATTTCGTTTCGATACATTGTTACGGTCACTTGAAACGGAAATATTTGGGAAATGTTTCAACAACATTTTAAAAACATTTCAGTAGTAGAATGGAAATGGAGAAAAAAAATTGGAAATATATTTTCCGAAACAGTCTCTTTGAAACACCTTGACACTTGGGATCCATAGAAATGTTTTAGCTATTTCAAAAATAAATTTTGATCTTTGCCTCCAGCCAAAGAAGGAGAAAGGAGTTAAAAAAAGAAGGGGAAACTGATTTTACATTTAAGACAGATGATCATTTGGTCCTTAGTCGATCAAATATGAAGTCATTATGCTCTTCAACTTATATTAAACTCTGGAAGTGCAAACAGTGTGTGTTGGATCACTAAGCTGTGTTGTTGATAAAGAATGAGAAGCATCATATGGTATATCCCGATTCTTTTTCCGTATAACCTGCGTAGTCCAGTGAGGTGTACTAAGGATAGTCTTAAGTGGTGGGTCCTGTGGACATGTGACCATCTTGACTTTGTGGCTTGTGATTTGAGGAAGAGTAAGGGCAGGTCTTGGCCCTGTATAACTAACGATGACATCATGAGTTTTCTATAATTTCTAGGTTCAGGGATACATGTGAAAAGAGATTATGGATATGAATAATTTGTCTTTGGTTAGTACACACTTGATTAAAACATGCCAATAATTAGAAACCGAACTAGTGAGTTGCTTGGTTTTTCTGTCAAATTCTTCATTTAACCTCGTAATTTTCTTGAATTCTCCCTAGCAATGGCAGGAGTCTCATTCACCGGACCGTCCTTTGTTTATAATCTAGAACCTTCCCATTCAAACTGTTTATTTACCTATGTAACTCTTGGAGCATGAAACTTCTGTAGCATCTTTGGTCACTGAAGTATTTCAGTTGTGCAGTGCCTATGTAGGGGCCTGGGGGACTTGGTCCTGTTAGGAGAGAGACTGGGGAAGGAAGTGGAAGTGGACATGGACATGGGGATGACAGTTTGAATGGGGGAAACACTAAAAGAAAAGCTAACCTATCAACTAGATTTGTCTTGGAGTCTTTGATCCCAGCACTGGGACACCCCTAAATGATTCTCTTATTTTAATATTTCATATTTTATGCTTTGCTTTTTTGTGTCAAACAAACTACTATTATTATTCCATTTGTTTTTGTTTTTGAGCACCTGATGATCACCCAGTTGAATTCAGCAGCTATTTTTGAGAAATATTTTTGAATTAATTAAGTGGTCTATTTATTGATTTTACTATTAAAACAAAATTATTTCCCCCTATCCTAGTTATTAAGGTAGGAAAATAAAATACCGGGTCATTTCTACTAGTAGCATGGATCATTTTTGGTATGCATGGATGATATTGATGGGTAATAGTATTGTAAACTTGCATTAATTCAACTGACATCCTGTCACAGAGTGTTTTCTTCCCTTTAGTATAAGTGCACAAGTTCATGATATGAAGGACATACAAACCCATCAAAATTAAACCAAAAGAACAGGAAAAGAAAAGGACACATGATAGATCCAGAGAAACCTTCTACATAAGAGACTACATTAACTTGACAGACAATATTGTAGGAAACTTGAAGAAATGATACTTGTCTAACTCAATTGTACAAACAACATTTCACCTGATTCTCCATCTTCCTACAACACCAATCCATATGATGGATACACAAATTGCATGTCATAACCCTGTGATGAATTAACATGTTCTACACCAAAATCTTTCTCTATGACCAATTGCAATGTCTTGGGTTGCCTACGCTCCTGAGATACTCCTCAAGCCCATTGAAGAGATGATATCTCTGTACTCCCACATCCTAATGACTGTCACATCCTAATGGCTGAGATACTCCTCAAGCCCATTGCAGAGATGACACGGCTTAGATAATTGTATTGAGTAAATATTTTCTTCCCTTACACGTCCAACCATCAACAATCGTCAAGTCTGAAGATTTATCTTATGTGATAATAAGTGGTCAAAGGTCTGGTAGTTAAAGGGAAAAAATTCCTCAAATTTGTTAATAAATTGTTCTGTCCTTAATTTGGACTTTGTGCATTGTGGCCGTAATTTGGAGGCTCATTCAAGCTTTCAGGGCATACTTATACAAGGAATACCAAGAACAGTTATATACTAGTTTTTATTTTCTTCAGCCAAGGAGAAAAATAATTCGTTAGGAAGTAGATAGTTGAACGGTAGGGAAAGCTGACCTTTTGGTGGGATGACACCTTATTGATGGCTATTTGTTTATACATTTGAAACTTGAAAGTCTATAAGTTTGAATGCATTACTGAATTTTTTTAATAAACTGTGAACAAGTTCATTTGGAGTAATCTGGGAAGAAGATACAAATGTATAGTAGTAACTTGGTGTTCTTGAGTCTTGAAGGAGAACTTTGAGTGATCAAATTCAAAAGAGCAATCTAGAGCCCATAGATGTTGAACCCTAGAACTTTTCTCATGTTTCTTTGTCAAGCTTTTAGATCATCAACATCTTTCAGAGATCAACCATAAAGGAGAGCAGAACATACTTTTAAAGCCAAAAGGCTAGTCTAGCAACTGGATTGCCTTTGAAGTCCTAGATTCCAGCACCAAAACACAGAAATATCTTAGCCTTTGCATAGTAATTAACTGACTTTGGGCCCAAGTGGCTGCTATTGTGGAAATTATTATTACCTGTGTTATTTTTGTTATAGGGTACTGATGAAGACTTATCTGCAGCTTTTGGAAAAATCTCTCAGTTTCTTTTCCTCTTTTTTATTGTGTTATCCTCTGTGTGTGTGTCATGTACCGTCTAATGCATAAGGTCTTCATGACCATCAACACTTACATGTTCTCATCTCCCTGTAGATTACTTGCACAGTACCATTTCTGCCATACCCCTAGTATATCTTTGCTGAACTTTCTTTTGTGATAATTTATTATTGATCATAGAAAAAAGGCTTGTTTGGATATTTTGGGATGGGGACAATAATCCTAGGAGTGAGCATCAAATTCGTCTAACTCGAAAAACTAAACTAAATCAGATTGTTGTTTGGGGCTAATTTGATATTTTGAAGGTTTGGTTTTGGTTCTGTTTAAGAAGACTTGGAACCATACATTGCATATATGTAAACCTTTGATTTTATGCATACATATAATGTGTTATTATTATTGAATGAGAATAAGATGTTACAGACCATACACACAAATGCATTAATACCATCTCAACTGAAACTTGGAAAATTGTGGAACCGGTTATCGTTGGATTGGTTTTAGTGTTGGGTTTGTGTATTGTTGAAAACAGTAATGCTACACTGACCAAATTTTTAGACCAAATTTAGAGCCCAAATGATGTGGCAGCATATTATTTGAAGTTTTTATTGAGACCCAAATGATATGACACCAAATAAAGAAGCCCAATTCAACTGCCATGTCATTTGGGCTTCAAATTTGGTCCCAAAATTTGGTCAATGTAGCATTCCTCTGTTGAAAATTATCATCGTTACACTCACCCTTAAGTATCTTCCTATAAATAAACTTCGTCCACTCAGGGTCGAATCTTTGTTATAAAATATGTACCGCATCTATTTTTGTTGTCGTGGACACTCTCTTCTTTTTTTTTTTGCACTTCCAAATCAGCAATGTCGGCCCTCTCAATGGCCTCATTAATCACTACAAATAGTTTAGTAAATACAAAACTTTATTCTATCATTTCCTTTTTACCACAAGTTTACTATTTTCATTATTTCTACAAGAATCAAACATATGCAAGTTGTTATATTTTTTCTACATAGGCATCATGTTTTAACATTTGGATCTATCTAAACTTTGGGTTTTTCGATTGGATCGTCTTATGAAACACTTTCCTAGCAAAAATATTGGTATCCACTAGTTCATCATATTGCCTCTAAACACCAACAATGTGTGTCGGGTCTGATATGACATTGTTAGACATTATGATTGCAAGAAAAACTTTCTCCTTGTAAATCCACCACTTACTGCAATTCTGCATGTTTTAAAATCCACACAATAAGATCTACTTTGAATGCCATATCCAACAATTTAATGTAGACAAATCGCCATTAAAATGGGTGCATCATTAAAAGTTTCCTTGGCAAAGATGGTGGGTTTTTCTTGTTGACACATGTTTGGCCTTTATGCGCCCCCCCCCTCTCTCTCTCAATGTTTTTAATGATGACACACTATATCTTACAAATATGAACAGTAATCATAATATATTCAACACTTAGACCTATGTAAGTGTATATTATTATAAAATATTCTATGTAGGAGGACATCACCTAGTGGAAAAAAAATTACCATGTTAGGCTAAGCTTGGTGATATAATAAAATATAGTACCTTTATGACAATCATGTCATATTGCATATAATTTGAGCACTTGGGTGGCTGTTGAAGTTAGGAAGCGGCGAATGAGAATACGACACGTGGGTATGCAGCCTGTTTGGTCATGGGTGGTCAAAGTTCAAGGTTAGGCGAAGCATAAGATATGTAAGTGATATGGTGACAAATATACAATTATTTTGTTTATAGGTCTAAGAATGATGAGTAAAATCACGACATATGAGCGTGTGGGTCCAGTATATCGGGAAAAAGAAATACAAATAGTTAGAACAATATTTTGTCGAGTTTTTTTTGTAGGGGTGGTTAGGGTACAAGTTGATAAAAAGTCAGAGAAGAAAAGAAAAAAAAAAGATAATAATACTAATAAAAGATTCTAAAACCTAAGAGACTAGAAAGTTGTACATTTGTATGGTGATATCATGTCCACTAGCCAACTTACATTCTCCTCTAACATGCCTTTTTCTTGTGCTTTTATTTCTTCTTGTCAACATTTTTTGGCCTCTTTTTTCTAATTGTGGTTGGCAAATCTCCAATACTTCCCTTGCTTAAAATATTTAGTACAAGTATTTCAGAGCCTACAATTAGAATGGCCATAGTGTCTGCTGCCATGACTGGTAGGTGATCCTCTTCTAGGAAAAGTCTACTGTACTGAATTTTTTATTGTTTTATTTGATACCATACCATACTATATTATAAATTTTATGGTATATTTTTATTTTCATATATAAACCTAAAAATTTGTATCTCAATCCACAAAATTTATAAGATTTGGGCAATACAGTACTGAATTTTTTTGCTCGATACCATTATCGACTCCCCTCTTCTATATTGAAAGCAAAAAATATTCTACTAAAAAGTAGTTCATCTTTTTTAGTATTTTTTTTTTGGACAATATTTAAATGGAGATGGTGAGAATGAGGTTCAAACTCGCAAACAATAGCAAGACGCTCGTCATTGGTCTAACCGCTAAATCTTCTTTGGAGTCAAAGGAATTGGTTTTTGGTCGAATTAGACTAAACCAAGAGCATAATCTACTGTGGATTAAGGTGTATATAAACATAATAATTAGCTACCAAGTATACTTAAATAAACGACATTGATGCTTGTCACTGTCCAAGTCAAAAAGAAAAATAGGGGACTGAAAAATTTTGAACCTCGTAGGAAAGAGTCTCATTACGGTACTTGTACTTTTACTTTTCATCAAATTAAAATACATTACATTTAAAGTTCTTTTATTTTCTATTATTTTATTAGTTTTTCAATTAACATTCGAATCAAAATCAAAAGTCTAAAAATAAACATTTTCTTCTTATAATACCAAGTAACTGAGTTTTTCATGTCAAAATTAAATTCATGTTTAATATTAACCCAACTTGTTTATTGCCCGTGTTTCGTTGTGAGAACTAATCAACTCTAATCTAATAATTTCGTGTTGAATAGGTACAATTAGATATTCTTTAGCAATCAAGTTTTGTCTACTCTTCATTCCTAGTACTTTTTTTTTTTAGTTTTAGATTTTGTGTAAATTAAAGAAAGACAATAAGGAAAATAGGCCAAATTATTTTTACTCACAAGATGCGGTTTTCTTTGGTGAAGAATTATCCATTAATGCCTGCAACAACGATAAAAAAAACTTGCTTACATGGAGAACAACAATAACAACAAGAAATAAGTAAGAATTATGTCAAAGAATGGATGTATCTTTCTATATTTTCGGCTGAAAAATATTGTCATTTCATAGAAGAAAGTCTTGCACAGTAATAACTCTTACGCTACCAAACTTCACCGTTGAATTTGTAACATTAACTAGACAGATAGATGTTTTCGTAATATTATTTAAAGATGGTTTTGATAAGTAAATAGGTTAACTATATTTTTTGATTAAAACCAAAAGTAAAAAAGTGAAAACATGTTTGATGATTATTTTCAGAACTAACAAGCATGAATCTTGATGCATAAGTGTATGTGTACTACCATATATGTTTTTATTTTTGTAGATGGGAGTGCAACCCGGGGAAAATGCCAAAAAAAACAAAACAAAACAAAACAAAAAATAAGAACTCTATGTCTTTGGAGAAGAACTAGGTTTTGCTTTTTTGCTTTTCAAAAGTATTTTTGAAGTGCAAAACAAGAACTATTTTCCCCCTATTTTTCTTCTTTTTTTCTTTCTTTCTTCCATTTGTGGTCTTGAGGTAGATAATAGAAATCATAGTCTTAGAAAAAGAACTAGCAGTATCCCATGCAGTGCATGGGCAAGGTTGGTTGGGAAAACGGCTAAAAAGGAAAATTCAAAAAGTCAATAAGATATAGAATTAATTTTATTGTTTGAAAGAAGTTACCTTATATGACTGTAGTAAAATGATGTTATTATTTTTTTCACGTTCGCAATGGATTATAATCGTGACCTACAAAAGATTATAAAATCATTATGCGTATCACATGGTATGACGATTACATGATATGATAGTTGGTTCATTGTTCGAATAGAAATGCCAATAAGCTCAAAATGACAACAGCAATCTAGCATTAGACAATAGCAAAGTGGGAAATACACTTAAAACAATTCAATTACATAATGCAATCATAGAAGGTAAAGCAAATATGGTTTACCTAATTTTGATTGTTCAAAGAACTTGGATGCAATGGGGACTTGGAAGGGGAAAAAAAATAGAGTAAAGAGAGGGATAGACAGGAAGGGGTTGAATGGTGAGGGGAGCTGCACCATTTTTAAGAGCTAGATTTAGGGAGTTAAAGAGTTAAAAGGAAAACGCTACACAATTCAAATGGAATTCAAAAATTATCACCCGATGCATATTATTCTTTGTATAAGTGTTAGATGAGTGAGTCTCGCTTAAAAAGTTAATGAGACCTACTCATCCAAGGGAATATATATATATATATATATATATATATTGTTGTAATTTTTTGAGTTTTATTTGAGTTGTGTAGCATTACTTAAATTAAAAACCATTTATTGCACAATCTCTAGACATTAAGTGACTGTTAAAGATTCTTGGATGTATGCCAATCATATTTATGGCAAGTTGTTAGCAAACAATTCAATGCTCATCAATGAAAAAGGTGAGATAGAATGAAATCTCCTCCAATATATTTTCTCTTCGATTTTCCTCTTAGCGAATCACCTGTCATGCATTCAAATGAGATGTATCATATACAAGTGAACCGTTCACTAAGGATAGGTTCTTCTCAAATCCTAAAACAATTGGTTGATTATCTAATTTCTGTTGGAAGGTGAGGATCTGATCATGTCACTAGATTTAAACTTTGAAGTTAAAAAAAAAAGAAGCTAGGTTTTAAATATGATAAGTTTGGATACTGTGGGTAGATCCTCACCATTCAAAGAGATTTGGAGGATTCTCCATTATTGGATAGTAAAGATATGGATAAAACAATAATCAACAAGATTTCAAGAGAGAGAGAGAGATAATTCAATTGCCCTTGGTTTTCAGCCAATTAACTGATTTTTACATATTACAATTTTTAAATCAGTTAATGTGTCTTACAAATTTGCATCAATTATACTTTGTCTTTTGTGATTTATCATAGGGGCACCTTAGTCACACAATTCACCTATACAAACCCACACTCTCAAGCTCTGTGCGCAAATTCATAATTTGAGACTGAATTCGTTATAATGTTAGACAACTCAATCAATACATTCTCCAATACCAAACAGCCTTATTAATTCACAACTATCTATCTCTTATTTTCTTTCTATTTACTTTAATTTAAAATTACGTAATTAAAGAAAAAAAAGTAAAAATAAATTAGTATGTAAAATATAAATATTACACGATCAACATTTTATTTTTTGTATTACAGAGTATCTTCAGCATTAAATTATTACTAGTTATTATATCAATATGATTGGAAGACTAGAAGAAAAATGACTGTGATCACATTATTAATGATTGTGATGCTAATTCTTAGAGAAGTAGTGATAAGTATGCATGATTACTTTTTTTTGAATCTAATCAATTATTGGACTAATGTCTAAATCATCATCTTGGTGAAGCACACTATAAACAATGGTTTATGATGCTTCATAAAAGCGAAAGCCATGATACATAATCGCATCATTGCCACTTATTTGGTTTCAACCATATTCATTGTTAGCTTAATCAAAAAAATGGTAATTCGGATAAATCGTAACTCGGATTTGAAGAATCATGGACCCTGCGCGGATAGGGATATTATACAATTCAAATAGCTTGGTTTGGACTCAGCTCGTTTAGGTAATTTTTTTTTTTTTTTGAATTGACTATACATTTTCTTGGGAGATTTATGTTGAAAATTTGATAACTTTGGGATGGAATAGTATGTTTTATTTTTTTTGATTTTTTTACAGAGAAGTTGAGTTTGATATCATTCTAAAGTTCGATTTCAATATTTCGCAAGTTTTTATTGAGCCGAATTTAAGCAAAAATGTTAGCTTGTCAATTGAGTTAGGCCAGTCAAATCACATTTATTAAGCAAACTTGCACTCAACAAACTCAACTCGATTAACACCAGTATCTGTACGATAGCACATGCTTGTGCTCTCAAATGGATATGATGCCATTTTTGAGTGTGAAGGACCCTCGTCACCCCTTGTGCTTGTGAGTTAGCTTTTTCGTACTAGAATTAGTCGGAAGTCAAAAATACTAGGAAATCTAACATTATAGAGTTCTCTTTATGTTTTGCCTAGTATTTGTTATGATGTTTGTGGGACAATAAAGCCAAGAAGAAAAACTTTCCCTTTAGGGCCTTGTGAATGGACCCTTTTCGTACTTCTGTTGTTGCTTTATCTATGGTTTCTTGTCTAAATAATTTCAGAGAGAGAGAGAGTTTCAAATTCCATGCTAGTCATGGATATCTTTGTGGGACTCAACTTTTAAATTATGGGTCCCATTACAATATCGAGATGAGGTACTCTAATCTTATCCTTAAGTTACGGTCATTCTACAAATTTATTCTCTTTGTATAGTAATTTGTAACTTGTTTTTCAATTTATCAAATCTTGATGATAACACAACTTAAAACACATATTTTTTAATTTAAAAGTATATTTGCAAAACAAATATTTACGACAATGTGATCGTAGTCATAGACCTAAGTACTAATTTGTTTTTCAGTCCAACAGAGGTTGATCAAGTCATATCAAGGGACTAAGCATAAGATGGACAAAGATTGTTTACATCGTGGAGAGAGAGAGAGACAGAGACACTCTTCAAACAAAGACCATATGTTTTATCAAGCGTGCCCTTAAAAGCCATTTTTTTAGGGGCTAGCTAGGGGAACACTTTCAGTGTGAGGCTCGTGGGCATTATCTTTTATGTTTTTTTTTTGGTTCTTCGGATTTCGGTCCAATTTACGTATATCTTGATCAATCATTTCTTCGGTCTTATCAAAAGAACGTTATTCATACCGGGACTAGAGTATTTATCAGAGATAAATTCTCCGTAGTCTTACGCTAAGGAATTATCAAGTTTTAAATTCAAGATATTTGAGTTTATAACTTGTTTCTGTTATCCTTGAGCTTCCTGGATTATTGTGGGCATCATCCTTTACACCAAGTGGTTTCATGAAAAAACGTCACTGAAAATGTTCTCTCTCTCCCTCTCTCTCTCTCACACACACACACACAGTCAATTAGGGTTTGCTGATGATGGGCCATTATCCTTGCACATCAGCTGCATCAGAAAATGAAAATTCGGGTTCTACCTATGGAGTGGTAGGCTAGCGAGGTGTGGAGCAGTGACTCAGACTGTGAGGATTGAAAAAATAGAAACATATAATAGCTTCCATTAAAAGTGATAGGTACAGTCCCATCTTGATAACATATAACGTCGTATATATCTGTGTGTGTGAATATATGATATGACTGTTGCATCGAAGAAAAAAATATCTACATATGTCGTATTTTTATTGAATAAAAAATAAAGATATGGTATCGAAAAAATATATTGTGGTACCATAGTTAGACCCGTGAATACATATAGATGTAGTCTTACTCAGTTGATACCATTTACTTAAAAATATTACTTGATAATGTATATATCTTCTGTTTTCCTAGAGAATAATAAAAGTGGCAGTATATGTGACACATTTTTATGTCAAGTTCAACTTATTATTATATTTATTCATATGTAGACTTATTAAATTTGAGCTTAGTCTACTCTTGTTTGAAGTTTGTCTTATTAAAAGCTTACGAGAATTTGAGCAGAACTTAAACCAAAATTGAGCTCAATTTCCAAATTTAAAAATTAGCCGTCTAACTTAATAAGCAATCCTAAAATAATCAATTTTTTAATAGAAAATCTCTTAAAATAAATATTAGTAACTATAAAATAAAACCCTAAGAGTTAAATTTCTCAAAAATAATATTAGAAAAGAGAGTGACGAAGAAGCATCTATGATCGAGAGTTTTTTTTAGGCATATATTTCGGATTATTCATATTTCAAATAGAATTGTTTGGCAATAGAACTAGAAGTACTTATAAACAAAAATTTTAAGCTAAGTCTATTCGAGCCCAATCATACGTTACTTGTATATTTAGCTTGTTTACAAAATGCATTTAAATATCTTGTCATAATCAGTTCTTTTTGTAGTTTAATCGAGTTTAAATGCGCCCGAATTAAGCTCAAGTTGCTCAAATTGTTGGATAGCTCTAGTTATGTTGGTTATTATTATGTTGAATCGAGTCTATATGAGTATTTTTCTGTTCTCTATTAATAGCTACGAATCATCACTATCTCAAACTCTATGTGATCCTTTGCAAATTCATATACATTTTTTCTCTTAGTTTCTTTCAATATGATACACGTGGATACTTGTCATTAAATCTGTTTCTTCTTCTCTACATTTCTTAATGCTCGATACCCATTTAAAATCGGGTCTTTTACCAGGTGTCCATCGGGTAAACAAGTAATTTTGTACAACGTGAAAGAAGATAAAATTTAAATTTGGATTGTCTAGATCGTCACATGTGACATTTAGTACATCGAGATAAGACTATATTTTTAAAGCTTTTAAATTCCCAATACATAAATATATAATCATAGAGTGAAAAAATGTATACCCACATCATTAAGTTTTTTATTATTCTAACTTAAATGACAGATTTTGAAACCTAAATGTACCACATCAAAATATCTTTCCATCAATTATTACAAATTAAGCATGTTATTCACTTAAACTCTCTCATGTACACTACATAAGACTTGTTTTTCTTCTCAAATCGACTTCACAAACTTCAATTTAGGCTCAGTTGCTTTGATGCAAACTAATTTTTAAAAAATTCATCAACTTTCGACACTGGGTTGCATGTAAAATCATTTCGTGTCCAATTCCAAGAAATGAATGGTTCACAAAATCCAGAAAATTTCTTTACCATATTTTTAGCGACTACAAGTACCAATATATAGGGACCGAATTTTACTTTGTGCGACGAATTAGTTCGTCGCTAAAAAAACAAATTTATTGTGGCTACAATGTATAAAAGAACCACACATGCATACATACATATATAGGTTTATTGTTGATGTCAAACTATAATCAATTGAAAACAGAAGACTGCTCTTCAATGACTTGCATGACAAAGAAGGAAAGCAGGAATCCCAACTTTATGCTAGGGGTTAGAGTGGGGGGACCTTTGGTATGAGAATTTGCAAAGGTTATAGGATAAAATCGAAAGAAAGAATGAGTACAATCCAATTAGCGTGTCTTTGAGGTACAAGAGACTTACCACTAGACAATTATGCATAATCTTGAGTGAATCTTAAAGAGATAAGATATGCAATGGATGTCCTGATCCTTAAAAAAGATAGAATAAACTTTTCTTAAACGGACGTGTGTGTATATATGTGTGTGTGTGTGTGTGTGGGTGTGTATAGGTGTGTTAGTATATGTGCATATGGCCCAGCTTCGTGATCTTTGGCAACAAGGTTAAAATCTCTTCAACTCAATGGTTTCTACTTTGGGCCAGAAGGCCCCAATTGGGGTCCACAAGAAGACCAAGCTTGGTCCCATAATTATTATGTCCGGATCTTCGAGGGCGTGTTTAGCAAGAAACGTTGTACTGGATAAGATAGTAATTTCTCATCCAACCCATTCCTCTGCATTGGCTACGTATCCTAGGACAAGGACGTTTTAGGTAGCCAACCCTTGGCTTGTGTCTAATGGGATAGAATATGTGGGCTCCACCTAATGGACTCATTCATCATAAGTGTTATTTAAATTTAAAATTTAAATTTAATTTATTAATTTAATGATGTAATTTCATTAAAATTATTAAATCAACACAAAATTTAAAAATTTAAAAAAAAAACAGTAAGTTCTAATATTTGATAGAATTGAGTAAAAACTATAAGAATTTACTTTTGAGGGGCACTATACTAATTTGGTACAATTTCCTCTCTATAAGAAAAAAATCCACCCATTTATCTCATATCACCGACGGGTTAAAATTATGGATAATGCTATATTTATTAAATTTTTTTATCAAATCTTCATTCCAAATGATATGACATAATTTTTTACCATCATATAAATGAGCTTCATTAATATTCAATGACGGAAATTTTGTCAAATCATTTGAGATGAAAATTTGATAGCTATAACAATTTTCTAAAATTATCCCGATCAAAAAGTTTTAAGTCAATTATTTGCTATGACCTAGAAATTCAAACCTTGTTTAGTTTGCGTATAAAAAATAGTGTTTAAAATTTATTTTTTAGGAAGAATTTTAGAAAACTGTTTTTGATTTTTTTTTTGTCGCATAACTTATTTGGTTATATGATTTCAAAAATAATTTTACAGAATAAAAAATAATAAAACTTGTTTGGACAGTAACTTAGAAAATAATAAAAATAAAAATGTGATGGTAGTAGAAATATGATAGTAGTGGGAGTGTGGTGGTGGTGATGGAAGTGTGGTGGAGGGGTAGTGGAGGTGTTGTGGTGGTGGTGATAGAAGTGTGGTGGACGTGAAGGTGCTTGAGGTATGGTGGAAATATGGTGGACGTGGTATGGTGGTGTTTTTAAAATTTTGGAAAGATTGTTTCAAAAAACACACAAAACAATTTAACTTCTTTTTAAATCTACTTAGTTTTTGTTCTCAGTTTTTTAAAAACAATTGGTCAAATAGATTTTCTCCCAAAAACTGCTTCTAAAAACAGAAAATAATTTCTGAAATGAAAACTAAACAGGGTCTCAATTTCTACATATTCCTTTTTCCCTTTTCTAAGCAAACAAAGGATTTTTTTTTTTTGGTTTAAAAGTCAGGGATGTCCGGACCAAATTAAGCGTATTTCGACTAATCTCCTATCCAGTTCAGCTAAAAATAAGTCATTCACGTCGAAAATAGGATATTATGAAAGATAAATTTCTCATAATCCGACCCCAAAAGTTTTTTAAGTTTCAAACTGAAGACGTCTAAATTTACAACTCGTCCTTAATATCACATGAGCTATCCCTCTAATTTAACCAAATAAAATGTATGTGGGTGCCAAGTTATTTTTACCCAATCCAACCCATACCCCCTATTATCCCGTGAAACAAACACCCCCAAAGTGACCAATTATATTGTCACTAAGTGGAAAAGCCTTGTCAGCTTTCTGAGGACCCTCAAATCTTTGGTGACAAAAGTGCCATGAAATCTTCTTTCTCCTAATGAATTCCTCTCAAACCCCCCTAACCAAAATATGAGAAACAATGAATTATGTATCAAAAATTATTTAATTCATATTCAACTCATTTGTGATTGTCTATAGGTGGGTTTACATCATGTTCATGTCATGCGTAAGTCGTATATATCATATTTGTATTACGTTTAGTTAATTTTGTATTAAACCGTTTGTTGAGTAGTGTAACATTAAACCGTTTATCTACCTAACATTCCAATGCTATAAACCCACATTGTTAATTTTATATCAATTTATGTGAACATCTTGAATCGTGTCTATAATTGTCAGACCGAGAATAGCATCATTATGAAAATTAGAACAATGTGGCCTAGATTAAGTCTGTAATGGATAGATTACTTGTTTTTGGTCTGGCTTTGGTTAGATAAACTGAATTTCCAATGCTATTGGGCCAAAAATGGGCTTTTTCATTGTCCAAATGTAGAAACAAGGAATTCAACATTATGGTTTTTTAACAACGATTGTATGGTGCACTGATAAAATTACAGCTAACAACCATGAAGTTGTAGGTTTAAATTTGTAGACAATCACTCTCGTATATGAACTCTCGAAGCACTTTTAATTCTTATGTTGGGCCTGTTTGGAGGTGGTTGAAAACTTTAACTTTTGGAAGATTCAAAAGAAAACAAGTCTGATCCATTTGGATCTAGGCTTATTCGACGGTTTTTCAATCAATTTTCCAGGCAAAAATAGTTTTTAGGAAAAATTGAGAGTTGGTACACAATATTAGAATTATTAGGAAAAAGTACACCTTTTAAAAACATTTGTAAAAAAATTCACTCACAATACTAAAGTTCAAAATACCCTTTTTTAAAGTTAAAGGTTTTCTACCCATATAAAAAAACTAGCGAGAAGAAGGAGAAAAGGTAGTATTTGTTCACATGTTTCTACCATTAGTGGTCGGAGATCGCACGATTTAGGGAGAAAGTTTGAAATTCAAACAGCACGCAATATCTATCCCAAAAAAAAAATCTCTCAACAGTAACATGTCACACTGTTGTCACTGCATATACACATCTTATGTAGGGTTTGATATATTGTAGGCATCACAGTGGGGCATCAATTTCACACTGTATATGCACATCATATGCAAGGTTTGACACATTGTGAGCATCACAATGGAACATCAATTTCACACTGCTTAAAAAATTGTCCAATTGTCTCATTGAAATAGAAAACTGAATTTCACAATTAAATGCCTAAAAAATCATCTTGTTGTCTCATTGAAATAGGAAACTGAATTCCACATTTTAATGCCTAAAAAATCGTCCATGATTAATAAAAAAGAGTATTTATATAAATGAAATATTTAGAAAACAGTCAATGTGTATCTACTCACAAAACATTCCCAAAAAAATACTTATACCCAAAAGAGAATCCACATGGCACTTCTCCGCAATTAAGTAATATATAGTGTACTTATTCACAATTTTTCCTAACTTTAATTTTCCCTAACTTTTTTCAGCACCAGGGAAAAATTGAAAGCAGGGCTTATAAGGGGCGAAGCCACCCTTGGGCTAGGGTGGGCACATGCCCCTCAAAAATTTTTTGTTTCATATTAAGCATGTATTTTTTGAAATAAAATTTAGATATTTTTAATTGTGTCCACCCTAATATTATGTTTTGGTGATATTGATTTAAATAGACCCCTACCTGAATGATTGTTAACTTTTTGAACAATATTATTGAAACTTAATTTTATGACCTAATATATTGTGATATTAAGTATAATAGTGAGTTTTAATATTTAATAAACTCTACTATCTATCCAATGGTCACAAGCCATTGGGTCTCCATCAATTAAATCTCAAATTAGTTACAACTAATATAATTGTTAATTTTTAGACATGTCCGAATATGTTTTGAACATATTGATGTTAT
>CM042200.1:931342-961294 GCA_023539305.1 Ilex asprella | reverse complement strand
TTTCCTTCTTCAGAGTCATCACTATGTTAATATTACTTATCCCAAAAAAATAATGTAAGGAGAGACAATTAGTCATGAACGACACCACTTAGACAAAATCATAATAACCTCTACCTGCTAGAAAGCAAAAACGGTTGTAGCGTAGGTGGTTAAATATTGCTATGCATCTTAAAAGTAAAGAGATTACCTAAAAGTCTGAAATTCAACAGTAATCGCATAAAAAAGACAAAGAGATCTTCGATATAGATTCGATTATGCACATGATATAGTTTAACCACTGCCCAAAAGACTTTTCAACATTCATGAAAGCATATGTTCAATAAGATTGAATGTTTGTTTCCAAGGTTTTGTTCAACTTATCATCATTCATATAAATGACCACCAAAAGTACTCAAGCTAGTGGAGAACATGATAGAAGTTCCCAAAATTAGAATAGAAATTCTCCAATTCTGGGGTCCATTAGATTTGATTGTAACAAACACCAAAAATCTGAAGGATAATTCAAATGATAATAAGGACGAGTTATAAATTCAGATGTCTTAAATTTGAATTTTGACAATTCTTTGGGATTAAGTTATGAGAGATTTATCTCTCATGAATATCCTAGTCTCGACATAAATAGTCTGTTTTTAACTGGACTAAAAAAAAATTAATCAAAATATTCATAAACTAATTCGAACACTCCTTACCCGTGAATAAAGAAAGGAAAACCAAACACCAACAAACATAAAGGAACACTCTAAAGGTGAGAGGACCAAAAGTTGGTTGAAGTTAGTTGGTACCCCTGGGCCATGTAATTGTAATTGAGTCAGTTATGACTAAAACCTTATGTGCTCTTATGTATCAAAACTAAGGTTTTTTATCAAGTGGGGCTTGAATAGGTATACGACATGCTGCCACGTGGAAACTTTGATATCGGTCCCTCCTAGAAGGATAAGTTGTACCATTCTTTCTATATCTGTCCATCTTATCTGTAATCATAAGTATTAATTTAACAAAGATAAAAAGAAGAAAATAGACTACCATTGTGCTTGTCGGTCACAAACTCTCGTCACAAATTAGATCCAAATAGAATAGATCTAAATAATTCTATCATGATAATCACACGCGTGTTTAAGATAACTCATTCATGTCATAAAAAGTAATTAAAATGCCAAACCTAGCCTTCATTAATAGTTACTTGAAATTCAATACTAGTCAAGTATCAAACAATTGAGGCTCATTACAATGTAAGTTGATTTTTCTCAATATAGAAATTGAAAATAAGTGTATTTGATGAGATTTCAATCCCGTCGGCCCAACCCACCACTTGGGTGCATTTACCATCATTTGTATCACTTGTGCTATGCAAACAATAATTTTAGTGAGACAAGCTTTTTTCCTTACGTTTTCAATAGAATGAATTTGATAAGGATAGAATATGCTTTACAGTCGATTGAAGGTCATGTGCCACTTGAACTCAAATCTATCTTACCTTCAAACCATATTTGTTCAGCCAACTCATAACAACGTTAGACCAATCTCAGAGTTGACACAACCAAATTACATGAATTATCTTGAATTACAACCCACAGATGAGGATAGACTCTATAGCAACCAAGAGATTCAACATTTGTTCTTTTTTTTGTTGTATCAGTAACAATTTTTATTTGTTAAATTCAACGTAGTTTGTTTGTAACCTCGCTTCCAAGACTAATGAATTACCTAAAATTGATTCTTCATGGGTTGATACCTTAAGGGTCTAATGAATGAACACGGACCGTAAATTCGTTGGCAATATCGCTTGCCCAATTCAACAATGCATGCATTAATCTGTTTTTCCCCCTTTCTTAGGAGTTAGGTCTTGGCAAAATCAAATTTAGGAATGTAGCATGAAAGGTTAGGATCGATATCGAAAGTCCATGATCGATCATGAGTGTCTATTATTATAACTTCTTCTTTCAAATGTGTAACTTTATCATAAAAAATTAAGATCGACAATACAATACCGAAAAAAAAAAATTGGTACCATAGAGTTTCCATACAAAGATACCCACTTCATGTAAATGATCACTCTAACAAGTGGAAAACATGATAAGACAACCCAAAAGTGCAGCAGAGGCCTCACAGAATTTTGTGACAAACTCCAACTATGTGAGCATATCCCACAGATTTTTCATTTTTTGATAACACCAAGGGAACATTGAAAAGGTGAGAGCACCAAAAGTTGGCTGAAGTTAGTTGGTGCTATTGGGCCAGGCAATTGAGTTCGTTATGACTACAAAGTTTAGGGCTGGCTCATGTGTCTCAATGCCACCTTGTTTCATCAAGTGGGGTCAAATAGTTGGCCGACATGTTGCCACCTGGACTTATTTCACCTAGGGCCCCTTCTTACAAGACAACCCATCTTTTTTTCTATATCATATAATAGCAGTTGTTTCAATTAAAAAATTACCTCTCAAATATATATCAATCATTATGTGAATGAATCACATCAATATTTCAGCAGGATCCACTCATCTAATACTCATACTCAGCTAAAGAATGATATGTAATTTGAGTTACACTTTTTTGAGTTTTATTTGGGTTGTTTAGTATTTTTCAAATTTTAAAATTGTGTATCCTTGGGTTGAATAGCCAACGAAGTTCACCATTTTATGGAGAGAGAGAGAGAGAAATATGACCCAATAGAATCTGGCTTATTGAAGTTACATACAATAACAAATGCAGACCTGAGCCCTTCATGAAATATTTCTACGAATGCAAGTCCAACTTCAAGTTTCTAACATGGGCCCAGCCCACGTATTGGGTTACCTTTTTTCTGGGTTCCTTGGGGCTCGAAAGCCTAAGTACTAAGGGCCGTTTAGTATGAGAGTTTGGGGGGGAGGGGTTGGAAACATGAGTTGGGGACTAAATCCCCTTAAAACCATGTTTGATAACTAAATATTAAACTTAAGATTTGAAATCCGGCCCGGTTATGGCCCGATCATGAAACCCAAGTTCATGAGTTTCATGAAACCCATGGGGATGGTAGGTTTCATATGTGGGTTTGAGGATTTCACATTTAAATGAAATTTATACCATTTATATATTTATACTCATGTTGGGATTACATTAGTTAAGGGACAAAATAATCATTTACATACAATATATTATTATAATAATTCTATATCCCTATGCATACCAAACATAGGTATGGACAACATTGAATATTGAATTCCATCTTTGAGTCAAACCCGGGTTTGAACAAGCCAATCCAAACTCATCCCAAAAAACATACTAAACATGTCAACTACTAAGGGCATGTTTGGTATATTTTTTTAGAAGAGTTTGGATTAGTTTATCCACACTCAAAGATGAGATTCAACATTCAATGTCGCTCATACCCATGTTTATTATACGCACGGATATATGACTATTATGATAATATATTTGTATATAAATGATTATTGTACCTTTTAACCAGTTTAATCCAAACCAATATTTGTTTACGTATATAAGATATATGGAAGTATAAATATCATTTACTAGCTTAAACCCATTAACCTACATATGAAACCCATTTCATGAAACCCATAAACTTGAGTTTAATTCCCGGGCCTAATGCAAGTTAGGTTTCAAATTTTTGACTAACTATGCATTTACCAAACATGGAGTTGTTAGGTTTTATTCTCCAATCCATGTTCCAAACCCCTCCTTCCCAAAAACCCACATACCAAACAGACCCTGAATGTGGACGAAAAAAAGTTGTACATGAAACGATACTCGGGTGAAAGTACCATTTCTTGGCCATTGGATTGTCCTGAGAACCTCATTGGTAGATCACTTGGCGTGAATTCAATTGGGATCGGTTGTACAAAACAGGGCCCTTATTAATATGCGGTGAATGATCTCCTAAGGAAGAGAATTGAGAGAAAGTATTGAAGGAGATTTGAATCCTCTTTCTTTCGGCTATTGCAGTACTTCTGTTGGTGGTTCCTTCAGATACTGTTTGGCTAGAAAATCTGCACTTGTATTTCCTGCTTGCAATCTGAGCATGTTCCTGTGGCCTTGATTCCCATGCTAGAATTATACCTTCTGATTGCCCATCTAGCGTCGCTACCCACTTGTACTAAGGCTGGGCTTAACAAGAGTAAGAGACTTGGTGGCAACAACCATAATGAAATATTATTTAACCGTAGAAATGCCATGTCAGACACACTTATTAGAATCGGAACATACCAATTCAGAGAAATGAAGACAATGTTGAGCATACCCATGAACTGCTGGCAAATCCTTTGATTCGCATTGCATTCTCATCTGTCTGCCATGTTTTGAGCTTAAGCCGACCAAGAACGGGTCCTTTCCATTCTATGTTTTTTTAATATGCAATTTGTCTTCAGAAGGACTAGGTTGAAGTGATGTGCAATTAATTTGAATTTCTAGAGAGTGCTCATCCGCTCAAGTGCTGCATCACAAATTCAAATCCACAAATCAACCTCCCAAAAAATGTCTATAAGGCCTCTCTCTCTCTCTCTCTCTCCCTCCCTCCCTCCCTCCCTCCCTCCTTATAGATGGGAGTGGCGTCTTCTTTTTTTTCTTCTCATTTCCTCTTTCGAGGCCTTCACCATATCTTAAAGGTCTCATTACTTTTAACCTTGGTCGTTGGCAATATGAATTGAACTCTAACATCCTAACCGTAACACCCCCACTCCCCTTTGTCAGCATTCCTGTAGCTTGTGCTACAAAACTGTAAGATTACTGAGATGAGGCTGGTATAACCTGAATTACCTAGAATATCATCCCTAAGGTGAAGCTCCCCTGCGATGCAATCGGAGAAGATAACTTAAAGCATTTGAGTACAAGCATCTTCAACTTTAAGCACCACCAACTTTATCAAATACTACAAGAAGCTACATGGGGGTTCGGTCCCACAGAAATCAACGCAGTCCAATATTTCTGTGTCGATTTTGTTTCCATCCAGAAAATCAATGAGTCACGTGGAAAAGCTCGTGGGGGTTGAGTCAATAGCATGTGCGCCACTGTAAAAAGGAAGTCACATGATAAACCGTACCAACTCCCCTTGGGGCAATCTCCCAAGGATTTCTCTCCATAAGTACTTGGTATGTGCAGGATTGATGGGCTGTATGTGCCCGGGAGGATTAGGTGGGTAAGCTAAGAGGCTTGGATGCCTCATAGACAAAATAAAGGAGATATATGTAGGGAGTGAGAGTCAGAAATAGAACATGTATTAGGACATAAGCCCCTATGTTCCCTGTAGAGTAACCAATTGCAGTAGTAAAAAAAAAGGGCAATATAAACATTTAATATTTCATTTGATCGCCAAAATCAAATTTTGGAATGCACCAGTACAGGTTAAGGTTAGAGCTGCATCATTAACATTTTAAACTTTTTTCAGCTGTACTAGTTTTGAGCAATCAGACAAAGCATAAGAATCTTGATCTCTTACAATTTTAATAATTACGGGTAGAGGTTGGTCATAATGTGTGCTTTGCAATAAGCTCTCCAACTTTTTTGAGCATGGAGAATCCTCATAAAATGGGAACCAAAGAGAGAGAGAAGAAAATAAACTTCAGAGGAGGATATAAATTCAAAACAAACAACGACATTACACTTCACATGTTAGAAGGCTCTTTTCACAATTAACATGCTAGTACCAACTAAGTTTACCAGTTCGTACCCAAATTACATAATGACATAGCCACTCCTATTATTTTGATCAGCATTGCTCAAGACAAACCTCTTACCCATACTTAGCTGAAGCCACATTGTTTTCCACAAATTATAACACCAATTTATCAGAGAATATACATGCTCTTCTCAGCTAATCTGCACTTTAAGTTAAGAAATAAATACTCAAAAGCTCAAAACTAAATATACCTTGTGAAGGTCTCAATATGATGGGGCAACAGTTGATGACTTCAATTTCTTTGGGGGTGGGTTTCCTCCAGATATCACCACATAGGAATAGAAGCATAGCATTGCAAAACTGTAATAAATTCATAGGATAAAATACATTTACAGAATGCCTCATGCTATAAACAAAAGAACTTCAAGAACAAAAGCACTAAAGCCAGATATTACAGTACCTGATAAAAGCATAAAAGCCAGTTGGAAATAGTTTCTTCGTCTGCACCAACAATACCATTTTAAGTTACAAATCGAGAATATGCTAGGCAATGGGTGAGAACAATATGGTCAAGATGTGATGTACTACCAGTGAGTAGGTCTGAAAGTTCTTCCAGAGAAGCGCCATTGAGAGTACTGCAAGGTCACAAGTAAAACATCCATATTACAGATGGCAACATCACACAGGTAAGTCGATGTTTGTCATAGCGATAAAGCAGAAAAAAAATTTGCAACCATACCATTTATATCTGTTTTCTAGACACACCTGGATATTAAGCTTAGCTTATAGATGACAACCTTGCTCAAAGAATGATTTTTCTCTTTCTTTTTTCTAACCATTTTTGTTCTATTGTCAATTGAATGCATCTCAGGTTGGAGAAGCTACCACTTCTAGAAAGCAAGCTTGTCCTTGACTTTTTTTATAGCTAATGGAAAGAATGAAAAAAAGTCAAATATATCGTCATGACGGACATTGCTAACATGGGAAACGGCGACGTAAACAGGTACAATTACATGTACCTGCCTTGTATTAATCAACATTCATGGGGCTGCTCCAGTACTTACAAACAGCTGCTTTTCGCAATAGGTTAAAAGAACTAAGTTACCATCAAATTTACCCCTTATCAACAGTACAATTGATGCACCCCCCAAAAATTAAAACAAGGAAAAACAAGGTACTGTAGCATGGCATTGTTCATGTTACCAGATCATAACACAATTTTCGCTACAATAACAATATGAGCAGGCTTTATTTAAGATGTATAGCTGAAACTAGGGTTATATAATGGTAACGTAATTAATTACTAAATTTAAAAATTCCCATCAGTGATTATTATTCCTTGAGGAAGGTGGACACCCATTGATAAAAAGGGTAAAAAATTTCAGTGAGAAATTAGAGGCGTTATGTTCACATAAGTAGCTTTAGAAAATTCAAACTAAAAGAATACTTTTACTTTCATAATTAAAATTCAACATATGAGTTCATCACCAACTGTCCCACCAAAATAATATAGAGCCACTGGAGACTATGTACATTTGGGCAGGCTAGAAAGGAAGCATTGAGGATGTATATTTCGAGAGTAAAGAGGAAAATTCCTCTCAAGCCATCGGCAGCCATCCAATATAAGATGTCGAGCTCAAAAATAGAGCATGAGTTCAAAGTGTCAAAAATTGAGTAGAGAAGGCTTGAAAAGAAAGATTAAAGGAATTATATGCAAGAAAACTCATCAAAGTTGGATGACTTTCGTGCTGATGGTGATGTACTTGAGGTTATTTTCTCCCAGTCTTGTAATGAAGTTATATTTAGATTGGGGCAATGTGTCAAGTCCTGAATAAAAACCATCAAGCGACCACTTGGGCATTAACAGTCTGCCCATACTGCTAGGAAGCCCCAACCACACCACCAGTGCTTGATGAGTCCAATTACAGTGATACAACCAGAAAAAAAAAATGATGGCATGATCAATTCTTTGACAAGATTTAGTAATGTGTGTGATGTGGATTATGACCATCAAGTATACCAGTTTTATAAAAACGAAAAAGTGAGACTTCATTAGTACTTGGCTAGGTTTCATCAAATGTTAGTCCATTCAACAAGATCCAAATGCACAAGGATACGGTATAGCTTATTTTCAGAGGCTCGTGATAATACAAAACGAAGACCCCATGAATTTGGTTAGATCAGGGTCCAAGATGAAACCTGTAGGGGAAGATTTATCATGGGTGAGCTGCGACTATGTGAGAGGGATGGTGTCAAACCTAGGGGAAACATTAGAACCTGGTAACATCACGTAGTTTCTCTAAATTTAAAACCCTAGCTACTTGTCAGTCATAGCCCTACAAAAGTCTAAAGCCCTAAACATTGCAATAAGATCTAAAGGTTCATTATACATGGACCAAATGGTTGGAAACAACAAAGGAAAAGGGTTACTTTCACATATTAGCCCTAGACATTAACCAAAGGGTAGTGTTGTTTGGAGGGAAAAAATGTAAAGTGAACGAAATGCCTCTTCTCATCCTCCTATATGTCACTCTGCTGACATCAAAAGAGAAAAGTTGCAGCAACACAAAACCCTGCTCTTTTCTATCAAAAAATACCAATAGTATAAAGAAAAAGTTGGATGGACACTGAGCATATTAAAACCTCTTGTTCCTGATTTAAATTAAAATATCACCCCATGCCCAAAAGAAAATTCAATATAACCATTAGAATGACAATAAGAGCACAGAAAAAGAAGAAAAAGATTATGCCAGGGAAAATCGCAGTATGCCAGCTAAGAAAACTACAAATATAACCAAAAGAATGAAAGATTCAAGCATTTAGTATAAAAAAGACATATAGCACCAGCACCCCTAAAATTGAAGGAACAAAGTACCTGCTTGACCTAGTATGAACGGTAAGCTGGATTTTCCTTGTCTCCAGACCTTTAAGCTAGTAGTGCTGAGAGCCAGTAAAGCACCTCCAAAAAGCACACCAGTGCTCAAGATAGTAGGATTTCTAGAGAAAATAAAACCAACAAGCCCCCCGCTTAAAACAAACCCGCCTGCGGTGATTACAATAAAAACAAAGTGACAATATATGAACAATTAATCAGGGATAATTTCCTTTTTGTTGACAACAAAGCCTGATTAAAATAAAAAAGGATAAGTATGATTACATGCTAGATGACATAACATATAAAATTACGTTCCCAAAATAAAAGACTTAATATATAAATTAATCTCAGTCATCATCACACTAGTCACCCTTTCTAGGTAGAAAGTGCAGTCAAGTATTGTCTTTCGTTCCAATACTTAACATATAAATAATTTAATCCATTACTAATTTTAGAATTTAAATATAAAAATGCAATTCCTCATGAAATTCATGACAACATAGCAAATTGAAAAAATTCAAGTCTTTCGTACAGTATGTTCATATATTCTCTCATCCCCTGAATTTCTGATTTATTGATCAAGTTCTAATTGGTGATGCTTGCTTGACGTTCAAACGTATGAAAGGAATTTATGATAGAATCACTTCTATTTTTAAAAAATTAAGAGAGTAATCCTATTTGGTGACATAATGATGTGATAAATAAAATGGTCCAATCTAATATTACTAATTTAAGGGTAAGTCTATGGTATCAAAAGAGATATCGCGAGCAATGAAATAATTTAGGGTAAAGCTATAACTTTTTAGGAACAAATTGTAACTCAAAAACTTTAAGATCGATCACAAAAAATACACTTTCAAACGTAAAATTATACATTTTAAAGAATATTTGTGTTCGATCATAACATCTTATATTTATCACAATAATCATAATCGATCAGCACATTTGTGATTGATCACGAATAACCTCAAAGAGTTGTAATTTTTTTCTTAAAAGTTGTAACTTGACCTTTAAAGTTTTTAATTTTTAATACGCTACCAAAAAATCTATTTTTTGTCTTATATACTTATTGTTATTCTAATTAGATTTATGGTAGAGTCGACTTACCGCTATTCTAATTGCAACCCTTGGACTTCTTCATTAGAACTATATCACTTAATACATTTTTAGGCCAAATTTTTTAAATCTTAAAAGTATAATTCAAATATAAAGATACTCATAAATTTTTACAAATATTTTAGAAGGAAATTTTTTTTAAAATCTTAAATTTTTACAATTTCAAAAATACCCAAAAAAAATTCAGGATTGCACTGGGGCAATTGCCCCCACTACCCCCATTGTAAATATGCCCATGAATGGATGCTAACGACAGGGGTCTATCTATGTGTTACATGTGAAAAAATTTTGGGGTGCTAAATGAAATATTTCAAATATAAAGGATCTAGGTAATGAAGTGACAGTATTCTATTATACTATCTATTGGAATAAAACCAAAAAATCAATCAAAAATCACATTTTTTTCCAAAAAAAAAAAGCCTAAACAATATAGACATCGACATGTTTGCATATTGTGATGACATCATGAAATTCTAGTGGTTATAGTAACGGACACTAACGAAGGTTCTATGTGTTACATGTGCATATAATTTTAGGGGAATAAATGTAATATTTCAAATGTAAAGGGTCTAAATGATTAAGTGACAAACCTTAAGGGGTTCAAGTGTAATAACTAAACATCTTCTACCTTCAATTGGGACATTTTGGTCTTTTACTTGGTTCTGTTAGCTCCATTCTTCAATCGTCACCAACAAGGAGTCTGATTGTAATATTATAAATATGGGGTTAATATGATTAAGTGACAAACCTCAAGGAGTTCAGATGTAATTTAACCCTAAAATTTTAGTTAGGAGACAGAAAATGTGTGATAAACACCACTAAGTTTCTATAAATTTTTGTAATGTTTGACCTAATAAAATGCAAGAAATACACTATGCCTCCAGTTAGCAAGTCTCTTCGATGACAGTGGTTACATAAATGAATTCCAACCCCACCACCCCACCCCTCAAATTTACGAAAAAAGGAAAAATTCAAGACCGTGATTAAAAAACACTCACCAAAGGGAATTCCAAAACAAAAATCATGGATCATCGCAGCCCTTTTCTGTTGAGTGACAACATGTTCTCCAATTGGCTCACTCAACCCATTCCCTGCAACTTGATCTTCAGAAGTCAAATTTGATCTTGCTGATCTTCCATTATTTGATTCTGATACTTTAGTTGTATAACTTAAAGTTGTATTAGACTCTGAACTGGTTTTCTCTGTGCCATGTCCATCATGGCCCATTACAACAAAAACCTAAAAAACAATGACTCTAAGCAATTAATATCATTTCCAGAGGGCATTTCATTACTAAATTGTCTGCAGAAGTACAAAAGTACAAAATTTTAGGAAAATGAAAGTAGGCATATCTCTATTAAAGGACTTGGTACCTCTACGAAGATCTGTGGAATGTCAAAAATGAGAGATCTAGTGACAAATCTATACTACCATAAAATGTCAAAAAAAAAGTGAAAAACTTTTGATTGACTAAATTAGCCTTAATAAGTACAAAATGACAGCATTATCCCTTTTAATACTCTTAATGTAGCCTGTTAAGCTACTCTTAAAGCTTCATATCTTCAATCCTATTTACCATTGTGAAAACTCAAAACACACTGACAGATCCAACTCCAATGTTGCCCTATTGAGCTTATTTATCCTCAACTAATTCATATCATTTAGGCCGTACCGATTCTGAGAGTATATCAGTTAACCAAGAGATACTCAATGTGCACTGAATATATTATAAATTAGAAGATGACCCATGTCATCCCTTCCTTATTCTCACTTATTTCACATATTAGATTCTTTTGCTGCAAAATATTTGAAGACTTATACCCCCGCCTTTCTTCGTTGCAGACCAGCAGATTGCTTAAGAGGGTTTGCTTCCATGATGTGATAACTGAGAGTATATCAGTTAACCAAGAGATATTCAATGTGCCCTGAATCTATTATAAATTAGAAGATGACCCATGTCATCCCTTGCATATTCTCACTTATTTCACATATTAGATTCTTTTGCTGCAAATTATTCGAAGACTTATATCCCCACAATGTGATGATTGAATCTCTGATTCACCTGCTTGTCCGATCCTTCTCTGGTTAACTTCATTGATTTTATATTACTTATAAACAGAGGATTCAAGCTTTAACTGTTACGATTCTATCATATACATCCAAATTTTATGTGATCCTTCTCGAATATATCTTGTGTACTTTTTTTAATCTCAATTTGTATATAGCAAAAAAAATGAGGAAGCTTTGTTGTCCCTTAATTTTCAGGGTTTTTCTCTATTTGGTTTATTTGCATCTTGGAATTTATGCAATTGTAATTGTGCATTAAAATTTTAGGAATTGTTGTGGCCAGGTAAATGCAACATTTTAATTGTTGACACAGGTGGCTTTGATGGTGGTAGTGCTACTCTTGCTAATAATATTACTGATGAGTAGATAAAAAGGCCTTGCAATATCTTCTCAAGGATTCACCTATGTGACCTTCGGGTGGGAGGCATTCACGAAGACACTAACCATGTAAGTGTGACCTAGAGCATATGCCACACATGTTAAGTCATTTGAAGAGGGAGAGAGTCATGACACTTGCGAGCCCCATTTTCCCTCCACCACTGTAGCTCAGTGATGATTTATCCATGAACTATACAATAATCTGATGTTAGACCAATCCTAAACTTCTAGAGATTCTGAAACGGCTCCAAGGAACAGCATGATCTTTGTTTCGTTCATTATTTTAACTTTTTAAAATATTACTTACTGCAACATGAAAATAAAGACCATAGTCATGTGTTCAACCGTCTTCTTGATTGCTCTAGATGTTTTGACTTGATATTTTTGATATTCTTATTGGATGGTACTTTGGTTTATAAGCTCTTAATTTTCTACTTTAAGCACACCATTAAGTGAGATGGGCACATGAAAGAATAGTTGTTTCTCAAGAAGTTGGATTTTAGGATTTTTTATTGGAACCAATTCCAATGGGAAGATTGCGAGAAGAATACAAAAAATAAAAACTCAATCACCATGCTCTTTTGTTTTAGGGGGTTTAACTAAATTGTTGGTTGTCTAAAGGCTCATCATCTGTGATTGAACCATTCAAGTTGCTAAGAAACTTGGCTTGTGCAAACTTCTTTGTGGTTTTATTCATTTTTTCTTTTAGGTTAGCCTATGGTTTTGTACAAGCACTTTTCATTTCACATAAAATTTGTACTTTGGGCAAACCAAAAATCTTTTGTTGGTGATCTTATTAATTCCTTGGCAAAACAAATTTTTTTTGCAAATAACATTATTGATCTCTATGATAAATTCCCCTAAAACTAGATTTGTTTTTAGACACAAATAATTAATTCCTTTTCAAGTGGAACGATGGAGCAACTAGATTTTAAGGTTAGGATAAGCTATACATTATGGATTCCTCTGAAACTACACAACCCACATTCACCATCACTTGTAGGGTTGTTAGTCGAATAAGCTCGAACCGAGCTTAAAAACCTTGTTTCTTAATCGAACCTACAAAATTGTTTAAGTTCGGCTCATTTAGAAAACGAGCAGAGCTTGAACGAGTCCAAAACGAGTCGGGCTCAAGCCAAACCTGAGTATTTGCACATAGACAAGTCGACCCTTTGAGCCAAGCCATTCGGGATTGTTTTCTAAACGAACCTAAAAACTTGTTCAAGTTTAGGCTCGTTTAGAAAATGAACCGAGCCGAATCTGAGCTAAGCTCAAGTAGCTCAGTTCGATTAACAACCCTAACCACTTGTGTTAGGCTCTATGTCAAAGTATACGTTTTTTTTTTTGTGAGAAAAGTACATGTTTACTTTCTCCATATCCTTTGTTATTACTAGCATTCTCTCTACTATTTTCTAGTTGTGGTTTCATGTAATTTACAATAAATGGGTTGTGGATTTTATGTAGATTTTATTTTCATTTCATTTTTGTGTGAGTTTTTGTTAATGGCGTTTCTTTGTCTAATTGATGTGGTGATGAGTTGTTTAGGTTTTACACTTCGGTTGCAGCAAAATGGGTTTTCTTAGGTAGTTTATTGTTCTAATGTCGTTGGGGGGATTGTGTTTGGGAGTGAACATAGAGGATCATTTCCCGATTCTTGGGTTTACTAAGAGCTTATTTTTAACAAGACCCTATGAAGATTTGCAT
Organism: Ilex asprella; assembly: GCA_023539305.1. NCBI lineage: Eukaryota > Viridiplantae > Streptophyta > Magnoliopsida > Aquifoliales > Aquifoliaceae > Ilex > Ilex asprella. The sequence continues at coordinate 947,546 of CM042200.1, read as the reverse complement.
TGAAGTTAAGTCAGTTTAATTTCTAGCTTAAATATTTGATTGGTGATTTAAAAAAAAAAAGACATGTCAAAATTGTTTATTTGATTCTTCCTCTGTCTCATACACGATACAATTTCACAGATATTTCATTTTTATTTTTTATTTCTTTGATTTTTTGTGTTACGAGCCACCATTGGCAAAAATTGACACTTTATTTTGGTTCCACCATTAGCATATGCCATGATTTTTGTTTGCTATTGCATACTCAAAATTTAGAATGTTAACTTAGTTACGAAGAGTCAAAGTTTTCTTAGTATACCCCTATGTTGGTGGATGAGTTTCAAATATTAAGTATAACAATTTTTCAATGAGATTGAAAATAGAAACATTCATATAGTCCGATTAATAACAAAAATAAAAATTATAACGCAACATGATTCACATGCAACAAACATATGCATCAACTAATACTAGGAAAATGATCATACTAATAAAATAATATTGGCATTTCTTCATATCAGAAGAAACTAAATGGCCTTGACTTGCAAAATACTAACATGAAAGAAAGGGAAAACATAAAGCATAGGACCAAAATGCAGAGACGTATCGTAGACTCATTATGCAATAAACCTCCATATGAGGACAATTCCTAGTACACAGTGTAAACTAACACTCGGTATTCATCCCACCCCTTTCTATTTCAAAAATGTGCCACAATATCAATTGGATTATGATGCCACATAGACGAAGACTCCCAAAGAAATTCAAACTACAAGTTAACCTATCGCACCACAGGACAAATTTTTTCATGATTGTTAAAAGAATTATATATTTAGATGTCTTTAATAAATACAACAACCAATCAAATTCTACCAAGACACAAGTAGAATAATTATATATTTGCTGAGTAAAAAATTCTAACATTGGAATTGTAGTTCTCAAACTCTCAACTTCCGAGATTTTAGCACAAGGCCTAAGCTACTATAGGTCTATAACCTTACCTTAGCATGGAGAGAGATTGTTTCCGTGACTTGAACCCATAATGTCCAAGTCGCGATAGAACAAGCTTATCGCCGCCCTCTTGTACATCAAAAATATTGAAGGCAAGTGAAAGAACATAAATTCTAATCACATCTTACATAAGGTTCACTTGAGCAGAGGCTCTTGCAAAATTAATATAATAAATTGGTAGTCTCTCTAGCATGCTCTCAATCCCAACTTAGTCCATAAACTTTTCATTAATGATACTTTAATCCCTTAAACTCTTAATTTTTTTAAAGAACCCAATTGAGAACTTGCAGAACAGCAGAAGTGCACATGTGTTGGTCATCATCAACATACACATACTTTGCTGTATCAATAATGTGGATTTAACTTAGCTATTGAACCATTTGAAGACAACGGTGAAAGCTTTACGGAGTGAAGTACCAAAATCTAAAGTTTAGGGACCAAACTTCAAGGACCACGATTGTATCTTACTCTTCAAAGATAAAAAAAAAAACTTAATTTTCTTCCGTTTCTTTTGATTTCCAGCAATTTCTTAAGAACCAAACATTAGCATCACATAAGATCATAGTACTAACAGAAGCTTAATCCTAATTCGATCAAGCATATTGCATGGCATTACCAAGATAAATCACAGTTCCGATTCAATAAAGCTGCCTAAAGTGAGAAAAACGAGATGGGTTAAATTTCATACAGTATCGAGCTCTCTATTTTCCAGAATTCGAATACAAAGATCAAATTTTGGAAAGAAAAATCAGGGTTTTTACCTTTTGACGAAGAGCGGGACATGGGTATGACCTTGTGTGGAGATGTAATCTGCGGCTGATCGAAGATGAGCATGAGAGTTGAAAGATTGCAGCTGACATGATGAACGACTTCGATTATTCGGAGAAAAAAACTCAGAGCGATGGGAATGTGCTCCTCAGGGTTTGACTTTCACTGAATGTGGCTCCTCGTTCAGTTCTGGCGTCCCAAAAAATTATGAAATTTATTTGGGTAAATTACATAAATAGCCCCTTAACTTTAATATTTTGTTTTAAATTACACCCTCAACTTTCAATTTTTTTAATTTACTCCCTGAACTATTTAATTTATTTTAATCAACACCTTTTGTTAGATTCAGGGCTAAGTGGGAATGAAACCCTAATGTGAACTGCAGACAGTCTGCAGATGACAGCTTGTGGAGGGCATTTTCAACATTTTTAGGTGTTATGTACAGTTAGGCCCCAAGATCTCTCTCTCATTTTCCTCTCTTACTACATGTTCATGGTAAGTTTCATCATCTTTCTATCTTATTTGTTTCAAATTGTTTGATAGAAAATCTAAAGAAAATATTTGGACACATGGTTTTGGAAAAGTTAATATGTTAAAGAAATACATAAAATAATCACATATTTGAAAAAATACCAAATTAAACATAGGACATATTCATGTATACATCACGCGAGTGGACCTGGTACTTAGATAGAGATTTAGGTGTGTACATGAGTGGTGAAATTAAATTTATAATTTGTTTTGTTCAATGGTTTGTGGGTTATAATATTAATTTGTTACTTGTGTATTTTGTTTTGAAATTACCAAAAATGTGAGATTGTTAGATATATGTTTGTAACTAACTAATTTTGTTAAGTCAATTATAAATTTCAACATATTATATGGTTATGATGCTATAAAGATTGAAGAACCAAAAGTTTATTTGAAGGAATGAAATCAAACGTCAAAATTACATCATTTGTACTCCGAATGCACCTTCAAACTTAAGACAAAAATAAATGACCTAAATACATAAGATGATTTATTAGTAGTTAACTTAAGAAGATTAGGGTTAAATGAAATCGAGATTAATTCGTATATGACTCCTAAGTGTTTTTTAATGAAAATATTTTGTAAAACCATTATGTCATTTTGAAAACATAATTTAAGTAATTATCGGACCCCTCTTAAACAACACCTTTCAGTGATCAAGGGAACAAATTTCTTGTTTTATTTTAGGCTTAAAAAAATCGCTAGCCTTCATTAGAGCTGCTTTTTTTATGTCTTGGAAAAAAAGGGAAAATATCAAATAGAGGATATCAGGGTTTGCTCGAGGAGTTGCCATAGTTGCTCAAGCAATTTGCTCTCCTGAATCAGTTTAAAACATGATTTTCATTCCAGAGATTACCGCCCTATGACCACCCTCCCACGATCGAACAGTTGTTTGCAAATTCAAATTTTTTTGTTGATCAAGATTGCTCTTATTTCTAGCCTATAAATAGAGTTTATTTCCTACTGCTAAGGCAAGCCTTTAAACAGACTTTTGATAGAGAAATTAACATGTGGAGATTTAATATTGCTGGTGAAATTATTTTTACAGCACACACAAAACGAGAGAGAGAGAGAGAGAGTTGCAAAGCTAATTCGCCCTTACTTTCCAGCCCTTACAGAATGATATCTAGAGAACAAAGATCAACCTGCCCTCCCTCAACTCACTAACACACATACTAACACACATTAAGGTAGGGAAAACATTCAAATATTTACATATATATACCCAAAACACGAAAATGAGTTCAACCAGGAACAAGATCTTGCAATTGCAACTTCTTAGAGCCAGTCAAAGCTGAGTTGCTCGAATCAATGGAGAGATCGTATATGGTGCGTCTACATTTCGTTCACTTGGAAGATCATATACAACCTGACCTTCAAGTTTCTTCAGTGCTTTGTTAGACAAATACGTAAACCAACACCCAAACGTACGAAACTCCTAACTCTTACTTAGTTGAGCACCCTCTGACAGGACCCCATTGATCCAAATAAACTCAGAATGTTACAAAAGGTGAAATAGTAGGAATATTAGTGAATTCCTTTCATTTTTCTAGATATTTGTGGAGAACTGCCACTTTTTCCATCAGTCCCAGTCACTTCACCATTAAAAGAATACCAAGAAGAAAGCCGGAGCTTACCTGGCGAACTGTGACCAGAGTATGTATCGAATAACCCAAGTCGTTGCTTAGGTGTGCTCAATGATCTTGCCTTTGCCTTGGCAGATTCTGTGGCAGCCATGTAAGTTGGAAAAACAGGAGAGTTTGGTAAAGAGCTTTCATCTCCAATTGACTTCTGTTTTGCATGACTAAATGATCTTCTTGGGAGTGAAAATGGTGAATTCAATTCTTCTATTGATCCCCGAAAACTTTCATTTCTCAGTCTAAGTTGTGCTGATCTGTATGTATTGCTGGCAATTAAATTCGAATGGACAGTTAATTTTATCTTGTCTGTTTCTCTCCTTTTATGCCCTTCAATTCCATCCCAGTGTTTTTGCCAGTGGCTCTTTCTTTCCTTCTCCTTGCAGGTTGATTCTTCCAGAGTTTGATCCTTTCTTCTATCCTGAAAGAGATAAACTGCCCAATAATCTTTATCCGATATGATACAAGTACTTTAATGTTCTCTTTGATTGCCAAGAAAATAGATGAGATCTTAATTGGACAAAAAAAAACAAAAATGGAATATCACCAAGAATCACAGTACAAAGAAAGCTACCCCATTGGAGCAGAAGTCTTTCTTTATAAGCTCTCTTTTTGCAATGGCCTCTTGCTTTCTTGGCCATAAGGCTTCCATGTCTTCCCTCGAAAACAAGCTGCAATCCCAATTTCTGTGACTTTGGCCTTCAAGCTGCACATGGGCAAAACACAGGACAATATTGGATTCAAACTTGGTTACAAAAAAAATTATTTAGAATATTTGGTGAAGTTAATCTCCAGACAGATGGACACTTTTGAAGAAAAATAAATCCATTTTAGGGGTTGAAACAACTGTAGCCAGTTCAAAAAATGCAACTTACCTCAAAACAGACTTTGCTTATTGGTGTGTGCATGTATTACTTTTATAAATCAAACCCTACAAATTGGCCAGCTCAAATAGTTGCGGATGGCAAAAAGTCATTATCCTATTGTTTGCTTCGAGTTAGACCATACGAAAGGATCTACAGTTGAAATGATCATATATGTAACTATTGGACTTACCTTTCCTCGCCTCTCTTCCAACTTTTTTGGGCTTAGAGAGTCTGTATTTGCACCATCTGTACAACTTCCATTTACAGCAGAAACTGTCAGTCGGTGGACTTGAGATTCTGTCTTTGTAATAGACTGCAACTGCTTCAACTGGCCGATTACCCTGCGCCTCACAATTTGGCCACGAATGACGGCTTGAAGCCTAACTACTCCCTTCAATGCTCTCAATGCTGTCCTTGCCTGTGTCAATTCCATTGAAAATGCATTATAAGTCAGACAGGCATCCTTGTTTCCACAAAGTGCTGGTATGTTTAGGACTGACTATAAATACAACAATCAATCAATTGAAATCCTCTGAATTAACAGGCACTTCTATTGGGCCAGAATCTACCCAAAACTTTGGGCAGTTAAAAACTCAGCTGAAGATGAAATCACTTCGACAATATCTGGTGTGTTTCTTCTCCACAAGAAGAAACTTTTCATAAATTGGCAAATTGAAAACCATGTTAAGGCACAGGACACAAAATGTGTTCTGTTGGTTCTTGAATAGAGTCTTGCATTGAATACGTTTGTTTTAAATCCCAACAATCTTTTAAGAAGATTTAATCTGTCATGAAGGACACACTTGGAGAACATCAAGGAATAAGGACATCTACTGGACAGTAGACTTTTCCCTGCAATCAACTTGGAGATCACCAGAAAAAACTTCACAATAAAGCAGTTGCCAACAATGTTAAGGAGAAGTAAAACTATTTCACTAACTTCTTAATCTCCCTGAATTGGTAGAGCATGTGCACGCAAAATTTGCAGTGACAAGAATTCATTCACCCAAGCTATCTCTTGCAAGTTCAAGTCCAGGAATCAGTCTCTTAAACTGGTAAGGTTGCCTACCAGTTACCACTCTTGGATTGTACACTAGTTACAACTTACAACCTATATGGGCAGAGCTTTGCTTCCAGAAAACATCCTAGTATTCATTGGAGTTTTTCCAAGTTGATTTAGGCCACACCAAATGGCAGTTTCTCAAGCTATACATGGAATTCCTAAACTTCAGATGGGCAAGAAATTCACTTTAGCATGCATAGTTAAACAAATGAACATAGACTTTAGAGAAGCTCACAAGATAAGCCCGGAAAGCAGTTTGAATTTTAATGGCGGCCAAGTTTCGATTTCTCCTGTTGAATTCCTGAGGAGCACCCGTAAGCCTGACAACCTCAGCTGCAGCGTGGGCAGCAGCAACTGCGGCCTCCGCTGCAGCTGCTGTTGCAATTGCAACAGCCAAAGCATGCTTTTTCTGCTCTTCGGTTGCTTCACTCAAGGTTTTCTGCGGAGCTTCAAGTGCAGGGTATTGTCTGAGCTTAAACCTTCCAAACACCCATCTCCACCTCTTTGATTTCTGCCAATTTCAGGTATTAGAAATTTATTATCCAAAGCCATAATGATCAATGAAAACTGATGAAAGAACGTAATTCAACCTTCTCTGCTTTTGACTTTGCCTCAGATATGAAAAGTCTCTTCACAAAACTAAACCAGCTCCTTTTCTTTCCCATTCAGAATTCATAAGGCCACAGAGTCCAAATTTATCGAATGTCTGCCATTTTCCTTCCAACCCGTCTTGTTTGAACAAAAATTGTAGTCATTAACCAAATGTTTATATCGGTCACGAATGTAAAATTACCGACACAATTGCTACTATAACACGAATTTACTGACAAGAAGAAAATAATAGCAAATCCTTCATTTTCTAGAGAAGCATACCAAGCGGATGAAAATCAGAGTTCCATTTTTCTTGCTCATCCCATCTGAAATTCTTGTATCATATTAAATTAGCCTGAATGAAATGTATAAAGAGTTTTTTATGATAGTAATCAATGAATCGATAGAATCTCTCACCTTGACATTCAAATTACATATATTCATGTAATTAGACTGATTCAGGATATTTAGTTCAAACTTCAAACACAGTAAGTGATTGAACAGAGAAGAACTTGAGACACAATTCAAGTTGACTTAATTGACCCCCCCCCAAAAAAAAAAAAAAACATATTAAATATGTTTCATCAGGATCTCTAATCATCTCAATAACATACCTTTCAAACTCCTACGAAAGTGAAGAAGAAAGCCAAATCTATCCAGCAAGTGAACTCAGAAATGGCTCCATCTATGATCTTGACACAACCTAAAATCCATTAATGATGGTCCAAACGGATTTATCTTTCTCCTCTGTTGAATGACTTGAATCCAAGAGGATGTTGTTCTTTAGTTCTGTTTTTTAAAAGCATATCCATGTGCTAAGATAAAGTGAGAGAAAGCAACTGTAAAGGAAAAGACTTCACAAATGATCTTTTCAATTATAAAGCCTCTGTATTTACTTTTGTGGTGACTTATGAGAGAGTCCTTTTAACATCAAGGAGCCTCTTTCTCTGCCTCTTCCCTCTCTTTCCAACTGTCATTTTCACAACTTCCTCTGACCAATTCAAATGTCTGTTTCTATGAATTTACCCAAATAACCTCAAGGCATGTTTTTCTTGGAGAAACTCTTCATGGCAAATGTTGGTCGACCCAGATCCTCTCAATTTAGGTTAAACTCCATCATCTGTTGTTTAATTTATTACGTCCTCCGAGACGTTACAGAGCTCGTAGAAAACCACTAATGGGAACCACTAAATTCAACTATACATGATTCAAACTAATCCAATATTGAAAAATTTTAAAATTGAGAAGATCGAAAACCTATGGCTATAATGTTGGATGGATGCATACCAAGAGGCTACTGTTTGTACGGATATCTCGATTCTTCAACGTTGTAACCACCTATGCCGTCCTGTTATTAAATTAACAATGGTCCAACATCATAGTAGGAAAATGTCGCTATTTGTAATTATGCTCCATATTTATTATAAAAAATAAAAAGTTATTAAATTTTCAGAGAATTATAATTTCCAATATGATATAATGGTACACACCAAATGAGGGTTGTGCTCATACTTTCAGAAAATTACATTATACTCTCTTTCTTTTTGAAACTAATGGTTTGTGTCATCCAAGCTCGACGTACTTCTAATCATTCTCAAAACCCCATCGGATAGCCCTTTTTTTAGTATAAAAGAGGGGTTGGTAAAGTTCAAACCTGCAACCCTAACAAGCCAACATTGGGTTGTGGAGCCATTAGGCCACCGCTCATCTTCTACATTATACTCCTTACTCCTTAGCAGTTTAATAACCCATGAAATATGGGTTCGGCTACGACATAGAAATATCAATTTTTAGTACAGTATCTCTATTTTTCATCTAATGAAAATGTATAGTAATTTTTTTAAAATTATCTGTATTACTTTATTATTAAATCATTCAAACTAAAATCATGGACTCCGGCTCATAGTATCTCATCTCTTGAAGAACTTCTGTCATACACCATATATACATGCAAAATATTTTCTTCAAAAAAAGTAAATGCAGCTTTTATCTCACAAAAAACAAAAAGCATGTTCAGTTACTGAATCCCTTGACTCATAGTAAAGAAGATATCAAGTCAATGAATCAGTAAACTCACTGAATTATGATGGCGGTGGCTAGTTCTTCTTCCCCAGCATTGCAAAAATGCTATTGGGTTTTTGTCTTTGAATGCCTTCTGGTTCTCTCCTTCTAAATAAGCACCCTCAGGTTTCCAAACTTAAAACACCAAAAAAAAAAAAAAAATGTAATTCTGTAAACCCACCTCTGATAAACTCGGGTAAATTCTTAGGCGTCTCCGATTATTGAAAAAGAAGAGTTATTTGAGAAACTATGGACATGAATGTATACACTTAAGGCTTCAGCTGCACGTTATATATATGCATGTGTGTCTGATTGTTTCAGAAAAATACTGGCAGCTGTGAGCCTCTGGTAAATGGCAGTGTTCGGCGGTCAAGAATAGCACGTGCTGGCTCTGTCTCTGTGTGTGTGTGTGTGTGTGTGAGAGAGAGAGAGAGAGAGAGAGAGAGGGGAGGCGTTTTGGTGGCTGCGAGTACTTCGTTTGGGTGTTAGGAAGAAAACGATAGACAACGTGTGTGTATTTGCAGTGTGGCAGATGTAAGAAAAAGAAGATAGGGTAAATCCAATTTGCCCATGATAGATACAAAAAAAATTTAGTTTGCCCCAAATGTTTAATTTTTTTATTTTTGTGCATTTAAAGAATAAAAAATATTGCAATGTAGTTTATTGTCTTATTTCTCTGTTTGATCGTCCGTTTGTTTTATGTCAAATCAATAAATCAGAAATCACAAAATAAATGAACGACCAAACAAAAATAAGACAATAGATCACATTACAATGTTTTATATTCTTTAAAGGGTCAATATGAAAAAATTAATCAGTCAAAAGTAAATTGAAAATTTGTGTATCTTTCCGGGGGCAAAATAGGATTTTTCCAAGAGGATAATACATGGACTTCTGTAAATCGTTTGGCCGACAAATCTTACAGGGGTGATATTGTAATTGTATGAAAACGAAAGGGACGTTCTTGTATTTAAGACAATTAATAGGTATTACTATAATTTGCCATATATTTTTTTCAAATGGGACCTAAAAATTTCTTTTAATGATGTATTATGTGATAAATTTGTAATGAAAAAATTAACAATTATAGCAACAATAATAATATTGTACCATGTCAATGCTATATTCACAACCAAGTAATTCTTATAGAATTTCAAAATACTTTGTGAGGTGTTTGAAATTGAAATGTCATATTTGATCTCTACACAGAATTTCTCTTGCAGTCGATGGACTTAAGCTTTTCTAGAACATTTTTAATCATGAATTAAATTTAGATTTAAATTTAAATAAAAACTTTAATTTGGTATAGAGTACTCCAATGGACAAATAACAAGCTCAAATATCTACTCAAATCTTATAAAAAATTATTATTGTCCCAAAACTTTTTTTTTGTGTTAGTAAAATAATAAAATTTGATAAAATAAATAAAACTTTTGTATTTCTTCACAAATAGGTAATGCAAAAAAAAATTAAATATGGATACAACAATACCACCTGGGAATAAAAAGAAATATAAAAAACAAAAGAAAAGAAAACCACTACAAAATTATCTGATTGTTCTAATCTCTTTTCTTCTTTTATAAATTCATATTAAAAAAAATTACTTTAGCATGAGTTTGGTCTGAAGAACAAAAACAACATATTGTTTTCAACAAAAATGAATGATTCAAGAACTAAATAATAAATTTCCTAAATTTGTGGATAGTGAAGACTTAAAATTAGTGGCATGAAATTACAATATCGACGTTGTTTAACTAGAAACAAAAATTGATGAGTAAGCTTAGAATTTATATAATATGAAAGATAAGTGAGATTAAAGTTTTAAAAAATATAAGAAATTAAGAAGATAGAAGATGAAAAGAAAGAAACTTATTTATCGGTCTTTAAAAGATTTGTGAATATTTTAGTGGCAGTTGTGATCGACGATAGAAACAGCATAGAAGAGAAAGGCAAGAAAAGATAGAGAACAAGTTGTCGAAAAAGTTTTTTGGCATTTGATAAGGTAAAAAGTTATCGTTAAAAATTTGGTATAAAATTTAAGTCTTCCTTAATTTGGATCCAGAATAATTTTTTTTCTTGGTTTGATACATGTTTGAGTTTAAAATTGGAAAAACTCTTTAGACAATTTATACTCAAATTTACATTTGAATCTAAATTATAGTCATGATTAGAAATACTCTTACAAAGAGATCTTAAGCAATTGTTTAATGTTGTGTTCAATTTTTTTGTCTCAAAATTTTTTTCGATGATCCCAATCGAAGAATTTAAAGCAAGTAGAATAACAACAAAATAAATAACAAAAGGAATCAATCACACTTCTATTAATCTTGAAGGCTTCTGATTTACAACTGATTGATTAAACAGCCAGCCTCTTACAATAATAATCCTAATTCTAAATCTGTTACTTTGGTGTTACTATTTTCTGGCCCCATTGTTCATGCAGGAAACTGACCATTGAGCCATAACCAGACCATTTCATGTTCATGAAGTGATAGAGGGCGTGCTTGTTTCATCCAATTTCAAACCCACCAAACAGCTTTTGTCATATGCGTCCAAGACTGAATCATTACTTCATTCCATTCCCCATTTCAAACCTACCGAGAAGCTTCATGATAAGTGTCAATGAACTTCTCCACTTTCTGCACAAAGTTGTGACAGACAGGACAGTTTGATCTCCATATGGGTTTTATCATATGGATACTTGAGTTCGTATGGTGGGGTCCCACTATCCTTTAGATACTCCATGTGAACATCTAAAAAGTCTTTGACTAGAAAGTACTCCAAGTAATGATAACCTACCACTTAGCTTTCCAATCATGGCCCAGCAGAAAAGGATTTCTGAAAATGGGTACTCTCAGTTGTTGGTGCAAAACAGTTTTTTTTTTATATATTTAAATATAATTTTTTAGTTGATTTTAAATTTAAATTAAAGTGGGACTTATATATTATTTTGAATAATTTTTTATAGGTATGTGTTCTATTCAAGATACACTCTTTTGATCAGAAATTTCTTGAAAGTGTGTCTATAAAATATGTATTTGATTTAAAAATGTGTTGTCAAAACACGACTTCAAAAAACAATGGTATTTAAATAAAAAATTATAAAAAATGGTAGATGAAGAATTGATTTTAAAAAAAGGATAGAATAATACTTGACTAGAGAGAGAGAGTAGGTCAAAATTAGGCAATCTCATTAGTCTGCAATAGTACTGAAATCTTAGTTATTAGTAATGCAAAGTACTCATATCCACATCCCCAGATTATTAGTCTGACACTTCATCATTGCACTTTATATTGAGGCTATCCCATCTTCCCGTGAGTATGATATAAGTTTACTTTGTCACTAACGTTCCGTGTATATATATATATATATCATTTTTTTTATTTTTTTTTTTGAGTTTCTATTACAATCTTATTTAAGTATTAATTATTATTCATGTCTGAATGCACGGAGTAATAAAAAAAATTATCAATAATAAACATATTTATATTCACACCTAAATCAAATTACAAAAATAGATGAGAAATAAAATAATGGACAAGAAGTGGTAGTGATGGTGAACGACAGTGGTGGTGGTAAGAGACGGTAATAGTTGTGATGAATGATGACAATCGGTTGTAATGGTGACAATTATAGGTGATAATAGTGATGTCAGTTAGGGGGTAGTGGAAGTAGGGATGACAGTGGACCGGGAAAAAACGGGTATTCGTCCAAACTCATTCCGTTTGGACCGATGGTGAACTATACGTATTGGACGGTGGACGTATATGGGGATATCCGTATAAATCCGTGCGGGAATGGACTTACCCTTAACCTCGCCCCATCCCATCCCCGCTATACCGGTTATATCTATACTACTTTAAAATATCAACATCTTTGAAAAAAAAAATTTTCCACTTCTATCCTCCAAAGCAACAAATATATTAATCTTATCTTTCAAAATTAATGCTAACCTAAACCCAAATCATCAATTCACCGTTATTATGCCTTTTAGCTTTGCTGCCATTACTTCTCCATCTCTCTCACTCTTTCCCCCCCTGACATGCGATTATTATCCATCTAAATTAATGCCTTCTTAAACCTAACTCATCAACTAACCCTTACTCCCTCTCATGTTTTTTGCCGTTACTCTCTTTTTTGCCTGCCTCGTAACTCCTTTGTCGTTACTTATCTCTCTCCCCCTCTCTTCTAAGTATTCACCGCTCAGTCCTCCCTCTCTTCACCTTCTATCTCCATTTTCCTCTGTCTCTCTGTAATTGTCCTTTAGGGCTTCTCCATTGCTTTGGCCATTATTGGAATTCGATTGTAGAATTCAGTTAATCTATAAATGCCTTTCTCTCTTCACCCTTTTCTATTAGATGCCCCCAGCTTTGTTTATTGGAACTGTGCAACCATTGGTCTATAGCTTGATCAGGTAATTTGTTTTAGTTACAATTTTTAATACAACAATCTACTTTTTTCGATGCCAATGATTAGTATAAAAGTGTCAGCTTCATTCCTAAATTCTATATCCATATTGATATGCTTCTCATGTAATACATTGTACAGAATATCTGCAAGAATTATAAGGGTGATCAATTGATGGATCTTGGTAGTGATAATTTTGAGGAGAGAGAATAGATAAATTGATTAGGCTTTGAACTAAAATTAGGTATGTGGAATATATTAAGGTCATTTGGTTGTCATCGTTAATAGAGTCAATTATACAAATTCATCCCAAACTAAGTGAGAGTTATGTACTATATTTGATCATAAGGGTTGAAGTGCTACAAATGGTTGTATTTGAACTATAGTGGCTATAATTTTCTTTTCAGTAGTAGTTCTTCTTAAATATATCTATTAATGGATTCTCCATATCCTTTTTGTCTATATTTAAAAAGAGGGTGTTTTATCATTCTTGCTTCTTTATGAGGTTTTGTTGTTTGTGCATATTGTATTCTTAGGCTGTGAAGACTCTTGTGAAAAGTCCCACATTTGCTCGACATTCAAGACACCTTCAATTTGAAGCAAACATAAATTGCCTATTTCTTTACACCAGGTCAGTATCAGTCCAAACATGGACCAAGTGTGTGTCACAGTATTCCTGCTTATAGTAATTTTGTTACAGGTTGCCATTACTTTAGGGTGGGATGCTTTTCTTACGTAGTAATCTCTTGGATGACATCTTGCCTCTGTTAGACTTTATTGAGGAACCTGATGCAGTGTCACTATTAAAACTCTCAGTCTGGAACTGGCAGCTGATATTTTTTCCAAGATTATTGTGAGATAAGGATTTGCTGCTAAAAATCCATGATTTAAGAAATACAGAGTCTTGACGTTACTAGATTTGGCTCATCATGAAATTCAATATACATGGAGTAGTTCATACTGTTGTGCAAAATGGGAAAGAAATAGAATCATAATTCTGAAGTTTGGGTCAAAAAGAAAAGGAATCATATCTCTAGATTATTGTAAGATCTATTGTGAGTGATAGTTCTGTGGTATTGAGGTGCAACGACAAGGCTATGTTAATAACCTTTTGGTTTTTTTTACTCTTTTTGTTAAGTATGATATCTTTTAAAATTGAAGTCAAACCAATTAATGCTTCAACTGCATATACATGGACGTTAGAAAAATCTTGATTTGAAGAGTAAAGTAGTAGAGTTGACTTCTAGCTTTTAGGTGTAATTTCACTTTCTTAGATTTAATGACTTTATTTGGATTTTGGAGTTATTTTTGTTTGTTCTACTGTGAAGTAATATTATTCATTCACACTATAAGCAGTGTCTCAAAAGCTTGAGCGAAATCAAAAGTAAGACGATGACCATTCTCTTGCACATCATGTATTGATGCTCTACAGCATATATTATGCTTGTTTTACGCCTTGTCTGCATGTGATATGACCATCTTGATCACTTGTGAAATACATCAATTTTCAGCTACAATAGTTTGGGAAGGCATGCTAATACAAAAGATTCAGAGGTGATCATTGACTTGGCTAATAAGGCTTCCCTAGCTGTTCAACAGAAGCAGGTCCATGAAAACATCCACTCGCAGATTAAATAAATAAACAGTTATAAAATCAAAATCAGATCTTGCATGTCCAAGTTGTTCAAGATTGCAGAATTTGTGCTATAATTAGTTATAGAAAATGTATTGTGGCCACACATGCAATTGGTCTGCCTGGTGCTTAAATTGACGGAGTTCACACGAAAAGCATAAAGTGCTTTCTTGAATAAACTCGAATGCTATGTGAGCATTAGGTAGTGATTTATTTGTTCCAGTTGTAGTTTGCAGTTATATAGTCCTGTAATTTAGATCACAACATTTAGTTTGATGTGTTAAATTCTATCAGATTGTTTTGTTAAATTTTCTCATGTTTTGACTAATACATCTCTTTTTGAGTAAATACTTTTCATTTTTAACGCAAATCAGCAACTATTTTGCCATATGGAAAAAGAAAGAGTAGAAAGACATACACCAAATATGGTATAAAATAGTACATGTAATGGGTAATTACATGCTATTTTCGGTGTCGATATTTCTACACTAAATTCTCCTTATACACATTCCTTATTTTCAAGCTTCTTTAAATAGTTGTTTCCTTTTCTCAAGCAGTATATTGTTTTTCTTTGAAGTCCTCTGTAATCAAAAAGGAAACTTGAGGCATTGGAGTCATTTCAACGATCTCATGTCCATCTGTGAAGTTGGGGCATTCTTCAAAAGTTATTCTCCAATATGGTTGTGTGACATAAGTTCTTGATTTTATCTTGAAGCTCAAGCACAAATAAGGGAGACCTCTCAATGAAACAGATATTAGATCCCATCAAATTTTTAGACTGGTGTGTCCCTCCCTTCTCTCCCTCTTAATTTTAGGACTTTTATTCTACCAAATTTTGAATGCATCCGTTAGAATCCTTTATTAAGTCCATATGTATTTGATTTTTTCAAAGGCCCAAGGTACTTGATCTACTTGTAAATTATGTCCAGGTTTTGGTTATGACCTATCAATGAGTTTCTTTGTGACCATTAGATACTAACGTTATCTTTAGCATGAAACAAGCTCTACATCAGCTAAGCTACCTTCGATCTCACTCCCAAGCAAGACACAAGTGCCTCCAAGGATGCTCTCCAAGCCTACCTTAACCCAAAGCTTCATCACCACCACTCCATCATCCTAGGCTCCTAGAGCTTAGAACTTCCTCCAAGGTGGTTGACTGAGACTAAAGTCATTACTAAGTCAGTTTTATTGTTTTTTATGTGAACGAGAATATTTCCTTTATGGGTCATTGGGGTACATGCTGTTAAATTGAAAGGAATATGTGAAGATTGCTTTTTTTTATTATTTAGTTAATTCTAACAACTTTTGTGTTAATTCATATTATTGTTGTGTGTGCTATATTTTTATTTAAATGCATTGAGTGTGGTGTTTATCTATCTTTACGACAAATGTGTACACATAGTTTTAGTGTTTTTATTTTTAAGAGAGAATATATTACTCATCAAAATTGTTAGTGTGATGACATGTATAAAGAGAGATACAAAAGTTGCATGGAATAATTTTTCACAACATAAAAATTAAACTTATAAGTTAAAATGATTCACATGTAACGCACGTGCGCATCTACTAGTATTTATATATACCCAATTAAAACTTAAAATCCTATATTTTTTCTTAGCATAATGTAATGCAGGGGGGAAAGGGGAGTTTCTTTGT
>CM042200.1:883131-906342 GCA_023539305.1 Ilex asprella | reverse complement strand
TGGTCACAAATTATTTCGGTATAGTACCACAAGAATATGGTAGCCCGATCCGAATCAAATGGGTTTATTGTTAAGCCAAGTATTTCTAATGAGAAGAAATCGTACCAATTTTGTGATTTACTACAAAACTGGGGGCTTTGAACTGGAGGCAACACAATAGAACTACGAAACGTAAGAGTTTTGCTTGTTCCTTTTCGAACAACACGTTTTGGAAGTTTTTGAAATTCTGGGAGTTTCCTCTCTTTTGATCACTTTTTTTTATAAACCCTTCGCTTCTCTGAAAGTCTTCCTCAGATCAGACCCTTTTGTGGTTTCGATCGATTCTCTGACACTAGATTCGCATACCTATCTGTAATATTCGCTACAAATCCTGTTCTTTCTCTCTTGTAACTTGAGGTTTTCGTAGTTTCTAGAACTACTGTTCTTGTACAATAATCGCAGTTTTTTTTCTTTCTTTTTTTGCCTTTTTTGGAACTACTGATCAAATCTTTGTGGGAATATAGTTTTGGGTGTGATCATGGGTGGTTGGAGGCGGCAAAAAGGAGACAATTATAGTCAAGAAGTTACATGGAAAAGATCACAGAATAAGAAGCCACCTCTTGGTATGTATGACTGTAGATTAATGGCTCTTCCTTGTCAGTTTAAATGGTTGCATTATTTTATATTAGATGAGCAGTTGTTTTTGGAAGGAGGACATGGGATTTCTTTGAATTTTGAGAGCCCATGCACTTGATGATTGTTAATTGTTGTTTAATTTTTAGGGTTGGATTTTTAAGTTCGAATACAAGAGGGTCGTCATTAGATTTGCAGATAAGAATTTGTGCTGTTAGGGTGTGAAATTTATTTATTTTTGCTCTAATGGTTGATTTCTGTCTGTTACAATTAGCTGACTCTGCTTAGGGCTTTTGTCATTGGTAGAGGTTCTCTCTATTCTTTATTTTAATCACATGCATGTTAATTATAGCACCATTCCCCACCAAATCAAAAACCGAAAAAAAAAAAAAAAGAAGAAGAAAAAGAAGAAGAAGAAGAAGAAGAGAAAACCCTGCTTTTGCTCTTTTGGATTTCTAAAGATGCCTTGAACAAAAAAAAATGATTTCTATAGATGTTGTACTGATGGGAAACTTTTAATGCTGCATTAGGTTCAATGGATATGCTAAAAACTTGAAATCGACATTGACATTTATAGTTTAGAATTTTACATGTGAGGATTGGTGTTTTCTGACTATGGATGGTAGTTTGTTCTCAATTTGTTTAAACCACCCGTGCTGCAATGATGGTGAACCTTTGCATGTGAATGGGGAGGATCTTGGCTGATATGTTTCTATTTTTGGTTCGGTATCGTGACTAATAGATTACATGTAAGAAAACAAGTTCATACTGCTCAACCCGCTGTCATTTGCAGAGCAGTTTAATTCAGTTTAAAACGTTAATGAGTCATGTGACAAGACAATGGTGGGAGGTTTGAAATTTCATTGTTGATTACATGCTAATCAAATAGTGGTTTGTGTCTCTTTGGCATATCTTGCCAACAAGTTGTCGTTTTCCTTAACTGTTACATAAAAAAAAAACGACATAGAGGAACAAATTTAGAGGAATGACGTGAGTGGAAAAGGGCAACAATTACCTAAACAATAACCAATGCATCTATCAACAAACGACAAGTACATTCATGGGGCGTTGGCAGAATACGACAATTATAAAAGGGCTACAAGTGTGAGCAGCGCGGACGTAAAGAAGTCTTAGAGGTTTAAGGCAGGGCACTAGAAAAACCTTGATAATAATGGTTAAAGTGGCAAAAAAAAATGACAAGTGAAACTGTTGATAATGGCAAGCTACACTGTTTACAAGAGTTACCCCTTTCTTTATACTGTTATTAGTTGTTTCACTTGTCTCTCTTTTTTACCACTTTAGCCCATATTTATTGTAATCAGTTTCTTGCCTTTTAAGTTTGAGGTTTTTTAATGTTTGTGGCGTTACGCTTCCATGTTTTATTTATGCTCCAGTATTCTATCTGCATCCCTCGCCGTCGTCCTTGTAGTTTTCTGTTTCAAACATCGAATGAAATTTGAAGTCACTATTTGCTATTTTTATTTCTTGTATCATTTCTCTGGATTGTTTTCCCTCTCTGGCAATTGTTCTCTAGTTTCCTAATCGGGCTATTGTTTGTCTGCTTTTCGTATCTATATTGATTTTGCTAACATTTATGGGTTTATGGCAGGAAGTTGGCAACCAACTGTGCCCTCATGGGAAAAAAGGTTCTGCAAATTGGGTGGTTTACCTCAATGGGAAAAGATTGTGGAAACCAAGAAATTTATGCACCTTTTTGAGAATGTGGTAAAGTGGAATGACTCTGCAGGAGAGGAGGCGTTCAACAATGCTAAGAGCCGGTTCTATGCAAGGACACATGGTCTGCCCTGTGACATATCATTGCCTGATCCTGATATATACATTGATGAAATAGACTGGGATTCCAAAATTGATCCTGAGCTGCTGTTGGACTTGGAACGTGACCCTGTGGTTCCTGATGCAGATGAAAAAGATGAGCATGTTGTCATTTTTGGTAGTTCACTCCTCGCAAATCAAGGATTCTCAACTACTGGTTGGGGAGAAGTTGAAGAGGAGTTAAAAAGAGCTAACAAGTCTTCTTTGTGTAACAATGACAATCCATGGGAAAGTAATTGCAGTCAGAATAATACACCTGTAAAAGAGAATGGATGGGGAGATGGTTGGGATAATTCTTGGGGATGGAACCAGCATGAAAATAATAACTATGAATCCAAAGTTGTGAATGATACAAATATATGGGATGTCAATAATTGGAAGAGGGGGAATACTGATAGGTATATGTCGAGGTACAAAACCTCAAGGTTTCACAGCAATGACTATCAGGGGATAAATGCGTGGAGGAATGGAAAGGGGAGGGAAAGGAGAAATCTTTTTGGGGAGCGGCCAACTGCAGATAAAAGATCCTCATCGAGGCAGTGGGACTTCAATAATTCTGGTCTTGTTAGTCCCCATGAGTTGGGTGAAGGTGGACAGGCATGGACTTAAGAGAAACCAGCTTCTTGACTGTAAAGTAAATAAATAATGTTTATTTGATTCTATTAATTATCTCAGGCTTTGGAAAGAAGGGTGAATTATCCCCCGGCGGAGTTGCCAATTTTGTTTTTTGTTTTTTTTTTTTTCATTTTGATAGTCTGTTTCTGAAGAGTTTCCTTTGAGATTTTGAATATGTTCTATGGAATCAGGGGAGGAGGATACATTGTCATGTGGATATGTTTGTTGTATGTATACCTTTATTATTTTGGTCTCTCTTTGTATTTTGAGCTCTTGATGCTAAAGACATTACTGTCCTGTAGCATGTTAACAATAAACCTGGTACTTGGTTCTAGATTTTGAAGTCAATTGCTTTACTCAGAAGGGGTTTGCTTACTTGTTCTATTCTTATGGAGTCTTCTAATGATCCGTAGATGGCGTTTCTTCTAGACTCTTCTAATGTGGATGCACCAGTCGTGTCTGGTGATAGAACTTTCTTTATTAGAGGTTTGTGTTTACTCATGGTGATTGTTGCTTTTAGTATTGCTGGTTCGGACACGGTATTAACTAGATCACTGCTGACAGGCTCTGAAGAAGATGGAATAGAAGAATAGGAGGAAGGCGAAGCAGCAGCCATGCACCACCTCAATGGAACTAAGTTATTATGAAAAGAACCCAGCATACTTTGCAAGGGTGTGGGTTACAGGTTGTTTCTCAGATATTTTCATAAGAGAAACCTTAAGACTCCTGCACTGACTTAACTTGAGTCCAGCTGCTGCATCCATGATGTCAGATCATCAGACAAGGTAAATGATTTAAGGTTGTGGTATCGGTCATCAGTTCAGAAGGCACTGAGTTTCGTAGTTGTTCCATTGCGTGGTGGTTTCAAATGAAACACAAAATGTTACATGGCCAAATAAGTTTTAACTTCAGAAGAGTGGCATCATAATATGGTATTGATCGATTCAGTGACAATGACTTGGACAACCCATGATTTATATATACATAAACTCCGTCGGTTCCATATGACCTACCCAGTTGAATTCTCGAACCAGAAGGCTTCTCTTTGACTTATACAGATGAGGGAAATAGGAGGAGATGGAGACCGCTGTTTAACCACTTGGTTCGTAGTTTGTTTCAGTGCTCCTGTTGTGAACATTCCACTACAACAATGGATCTTGCTACACAATCTGTTACTGCAGGTCTTCTCTATCTGACTCAATCGAAACAACTATCCATGTTTAATGGTTGTCACAACTCCTATCTGTTCTTCGGAGCCAAAGGTCTCCCTCGATTCTGAAGGGGATTAATCCGGAGTTTGTCGATTGGTAACAACAAGACCAGACCATTCTCAGTTGGATTAATGCTACATTAACTCCCGTCTGTTCTTTAAACTGTTGCTCGCTTCCATTGTCAACTTCCCCTGAAGTGTGGTTATCAGTGGAAAAACGGAATGCTTTCCGATCAAGAACTCATCTTATTTGCAAAACAACGGGGTGATTTATCGATTTCTGATTTTATCGATAAAATCACGCACATTATTGATAATCTCGCTCTTTTTGGAAAGAACAATGCTATATATCCTAAATTTAAAAAATTTCTGTATGACGATGATCTCATCACTCGTCATCAATAAGGTTAGACATGCCTATAAAATGATGGTGAACTCCTCCCAACTCCTTACGAAGTCTTCAAAAATTTTATTTGAAAAGTGTTCCACAATGTCCATCTGACCTAATTTTTTTGTCCGTTAGTCAATTGGCTCGTGATAATTATTGTTGTTTTGATTTTTACTATGATTGTGTTTTGTCAAGTACTTACAGATAGGAAAGACGCTTTTCCTAGGCATTGACTATGATATGCCATAAGATAATACAAGGTGTAAGAGCAATAGAAAAAGGTGATGAAGAGATAATAAACAACAGAAAAATTCTTGAACTTGGAACATTTGTTCTTTGTTCTTACTTAAGTACCTTTTGTTCTTTACTTTACAGACGCACACACACATATAGTATATATAAATAATGGAATCCCACCAATCAAGTGATAGTTTTCCTAAGTTAGATTAGTCAAATATAATCCTTCATTGAAGGGATACTTTTCCTAATATAAAATAATTTAAATACAAACAAAAGACACGTGAAAAAACATTTTGAAATTAAAAAATTATTTTCTGTCTTCTCTAGAATTTACTCTAAACGCCACAATTAAGAGCATACTTAGTCCTTATTCCAAATTTAAATTTGGATAAAAAATCTTTTAATTTTTTTTTTAATGTTATATTTAAACTCATATCAAATCAAGAGAGACTCAATTTTTTACTCAAATTACCAATTGTTAGATTTCATTCTTCTTTAATTTTTCTGTTGGGTTGACCTTTGATAGAAAAAATAACAAAAGCTAATAGAAGGGTCACATTGTAACACTTTTGATATATTGAGATTATAATGTGAAAAATTTAATTTTTGAGTGTGTAAAATGAGAATCTTAAAATCTTTTAGAGAGTAAATTGCAAAAAACCCATCTATTAAATGGTAAGATATCAATTTTAGTAATATGAAAAATAATTGATAATAATTGTAAAGGTAAAGGTGTACCATTATTATCTAGTCATTCAACTTGCGAAAATATCCTCTCATATGCGGAGTAAAGTCGTATACATTTGATCTTCCCTATACCTTGTAGTATCAAGATCCCGTACACTGTGTCATTTCTTTTATTTATTAATAATTCATTTTTTTCCATCTTACTATTATCATATATTATCATCATTGAATGAGTAATAAATCTCATCATTGAATACAATCTATTTAACGATAATGTTGCATTAGATCTCTAAATTAAGTCTCTAAAATAAATACATATAATATTATTGTCACTAAAATTTTTACATCCACTACGACAAATTTCTGGTTATACTCGAGTCCATAAAAAACTTGAAGGACCAATGGTATAAAATCCTCAAAAAGTTGGAAGTATTATAAATACTGTTTACAATGTGCATGACTACCATACACAAATAGTAATATATAGTAGTAAATAGTGTTGTAAATGACATTGGCACATGGGCACAAGGTGGATGACAATCACTGCATTTATGTTTATGTATAATTGCACTCCAACTGACAGTACAATAGAGTTATGTATTTTGCCCATAAATAGGACTTCCATTTCTGAATGATGAATACACTGAATGAATTCTCTCTCTCTCTGAGGATTCTATTTCTCAATTTGTTTTGTTTGAACTAGTTATTTACACCACCTACATTAATTTGGTAGTTTTATAACAGGAAGATAGATTTAGCAATGGTATCAGCAAAGCTTGTTCCCCTCATCTCAAAATTTCATGACAAATAAGTAATTCCTAGCATTGAACAAAGTCTACATTTGAAAGGCCCATAGTTTAAGATAAGCAAAACTTCAAGTAACACCTGCTATACTCAAATGAAGCTCACAATATCTCATAAGCAA
This sequence comes from Ilex asprella, assembly GCA_023539305.1. Classification (NCBI taxonomy): domain Eukaryota; kingdom Viridiplantae; phylum Streptophyta; class Magnoliopsida; order Aquifoliales; family Aquifoliaceae; genus Ilex; species Ilex asprella. The sequence continues at coordinate 899,832 of CM042200.1, read as the reverse complement.
CTGCAGCCACAATAAAACATTCAAGCAAGAATAGCTGCATTCAAGGTCAATCCATTTGAATAAAACCAGCACAATATTCACCTCGCATTGTTTGCATTTTTCAAATATAGGTCAAACCATCAAAGTTTTTGTGTTTATATAACAAAATTAGGAACAATGCCTGCATGACAAGAAAGAACCCGACATTCTCGAGACTCTCCCTACAATCCTAGATGTCTGGCAAAAGAATAGGACCAAAAAGTAAAAAAGAACCACATCTAGTATCCTGCTTTACATCTCGGCCTAAGAATCTTTATCCATGCCTGAAATGTACACTAATGCTTGGTAATGATCGTGAATGTTCCCATGAAACAGAATGCTGAAGTGCTCCAATTGAACAGCAAGATCAGCTCCAACCCCCGCCCCCCCTCCTTCCCCTTCCCCTTTATGCAAATTCCTTTTAAAATTAAATACGTCAAACAAAAACAGTCTCAAGCATTGTGATGAAGACAGAAATGAAGAGGAAGAGAATTTTGTAAATGAAACGGCTAATATACATCAAGGTGGATATCATTAATGGCAGGAGGTGATTGTGGTGGAATTGCATGAAAGTCAGCACCTTCAATTTCCAAAACATTCCTTGCAGTAGCTTGAGATTCTCCCATGTTTCCACTGATCTTTCTTGAAGAGATTCCCCCAAATTCAGCAGCAACTTTTGATGCATTACTACTCTCGATCGATGATAAAAGTTTGCCATTTGAGAGGCTTGTCTGAGCTGATGCAATCACATTACTGAAAATGCCAGTATCCTTCAACCCTTGAACAATGACCTGTAAGCACCGAAAAATAAGCAAGAATTTAAAGAAAATTTGATCACATGTGTGGGGATGCATACATATAATAGTCATATAAGATTATAGCTTTCGATATAGACTAGAAAAAATACAGGCACTACAGCTAAAAGTTATGGCACTTGAACTGACCATGGGAGCATCGATGCGAGTCAAAATGCCTTTCTTTAAAAGTTTAATATTTAGTGCTTTGTCAGTCCACACAATGTGTTTCCGGTACCTAAAGCAAGAGAAGCATGAGCAAGTAAACATATAAAAGAGACAATTGAAATGCACCGTTGCACAACAAATCAAGGTGATATTGTATTCATGGATATTGCAGACATGAGGATGAATCAACAATCATTGTTTTTGTTTGCAAAGGGTATGCACTAAAAGTTTAAACTAACAATTTTTTGACAAACATCAGGTGTTAGTAGCCATGCCCATATACAGGTATGGCCGAAATTTGGTGAGAAGTGCCCAGGACAGGCCACATCGAAGGCAGTCAATTAGGGAGGAGACCATAAGAATGGGAAAGAAATGGTGAGATGGTCGTCTCGTTATTTCTTGAGAGAAGTTGAATTCCCATATTAGTCCTCAACCAAGAAGCTGCATACCTGTGACAGTCCATTTGGCAGAACAAGACCTCAGAAGGTGGACTCATTTATTCTACTTCTATAACTCACAGGAAGTTCGTATTTTAGTGAAGGGAAAACAAAAGATATATCAAATTTTATATAGAAAGAGCCTGGATTCTTAAAAAAGACAGTTCTATAGACTGAGCTTGAATTCTGTGAGGATCAGCACCACTCAGCAAGCCCAACACCAATGTGCAATACCATCCTCGACTCACATTCAGAAAAATTTACCTATCAAGAGAAACTTTCGATAAAACTCTCTTTTATAGAAAAAAATTGAGTCTAAAAGAAACTTCAAGATTTGAAAGACCCTCCAAACACTCTGTTTTGAATTAGGTTTTACATATGAAAACATCTTACAGAATAGAGGTACCTTTATCCATTAATTTCTGTAATTCCACAATTAAAATGCTTCATATATAAACCATAATTCGGGCATTGTACCGACTGAGTTGTCTAATCCCAGATTGAAGTTAATACAGCATTTACATATACGCTTATGTTTTATTCAGAAGTAAAGTGAAAGAGAATACTAGTTATAAACCATGGAACCATGCACATAAGAGTATATATTCAAGATTCTACATGTAATATATCGTTGGCAGCTTCCCTATGTGGCTCAGATTGCAAGGATTACCCCTATTCTTATCTTTATTTGAATCCTTGTGGAAGTTTCAATTCTGTGTTTATAACCTTGGTCAATGCTTATTCAAGATATCTGATTGATGCACATAATACTTGCGGTGTCGGGGGTTCTCACACTCACTAATGCGGTCAGATACAAGACACATATTTTCTAAGAAAGTTAGTTTGTTCTGGGATTGTTTGAAATGATAAAATAAAAGGGTCAAAGCAAAGGCTACATTTAGATTCTTAGGGTTTCCCCACCTATAGCACCAGCATGTAATGCCTTGTTTGAAGCAGGGAACAAAAGAACCCTGAAGGTGGCTGCCGTCTTCTCTCTTTCCCCTGTCCCGTCCTTCTCCTCCACTTCTCCTAAAACTTATCTTTCAGTGGAGTTGTTTGGATTCTTGAAAGCCAACTCTACACGATCTGATTGCACATACATTGGCTCACTGTGACTATAGTGAGGTTTTTCCTTTCTCCCTTTCCTAACCTTCCTCTCCTTTCTAACCACTACTTGACCTTTGCCCCACTATTCATGATTCTCTTTGGCTTACCATGTTTAATCTTATTTCGTACACATACTTAAGTCATGTAATGGACTACAATTACATTTCTGCGTGGTAGTTCAATGAGTTTCTAATAGAAAAATTTGCTTGTAAAATGTAATTCCTGCATTTCATACTGGGGCTGGATTTTGTCCTTTGTAATCAACTTGTTTTTAAGCTACCAAAAAGAATTTTCCACCCATTTCCTAAAAGTCCTTTAGTAAAATTAATGCTACATTACCGCTTATTCAAGGACAAACCATATTAGTAAGCATCTAGTCTTAACGGTGCGACATTTACCAAGTCTACATGAAAAAATGTTCATCATAACATAAAGTATCAAAAGCTAAAAACTCCGATTGACATGAAACAGTATTTGGAAATCAGAAGCTGCATCTGTTGGTATAGTTATTACCAGTGAAGCATTTCGTCTTGTGTCGCAGTTGAAGCAATTATGAATGCCTGCAGCAAAGAATTTTTGTAATACAGCAGCAAGTATAATGAATAGTACACCATTACTAATATGTAAATACAATGTTTAAAGGTTGGAAGAAAAGGTAACAAATTACAGGACGTATCAAGGCAAAAGAAATTGAAACAAGAACCAATCCCAACGAAAAGGCAGAATAAATTGGATTGGGAAGTAACACCATTCCCAAACCTCCTAATGTGAGACCCAATCCCAGAAAAACTTAAAGAAAATCACGTATCCCAGTTGACCAGAATATGCCCGGCCAGGCAAGCCTATTCTAATTCCAACATCAATCCCTAGCATTAGTTTAATATTCTAATACACTTACAAAAAAATCATTATCCTAATTCCTAGGAACTCTTGGCCATCGCTAAGTAGCAGACAGGTACAGCAGATTTGGAAAGCCAGAAACGGTAAGGATAGTACCTACCACCAAGAATCCCAATGTCCTGCCTCTGAAAAGACAAGGATTTATAAATTGTGATGGGAGGATGGAAAACTCTATATGCATTCTTATATCTAGCTAATTATTTGATGTGGAAGTCAATCTGTGTGTGTCTGAGAGAGAGAGAGATGAAAGTGTACAAAATAAAAATATAAACCATCAGAAATACAATTTAGATCAACCAAGTCTTACACAAAATTTATAATAAGACAAAACACAGAAGCAGAAGCTAATTGAAATAGCACAAGACCTGCATAGAAAGGTAAAAGGAAATGCTTAAACTGGCATTTCTCTCCAACAGAGAAAGAGACACGTCAAAATGTAATATAAATGCATTATAACTTACAGCTCGATCGAAGTCTAACATGAAGCATCGTTTAACGTCCTCCTTCGTGGGCTTACAATCACACCGATCACGTCTTGAAGTCAAATCCGAAAATTTGGGGTATGTGTAATGCAGAACAGCAGCCTCATCCAATTGGATCGTACTGTAATGAATGAACAGAGTAATGCTGTAATGCTCTTATTAGCTATTAAAGAAAGGTTCTGCAAATTCAACGGAGTTTCTAAAAACTAGAATCTAAGCCCAAGGAGTGGACAATATGATGATTAAAATCTAATATGAAGAAATAATTGTTAACTATCTAAGAAACATATCCAAAGAAAAAATAAAGTGGCTATAGAGGTTAGAAATACATGTGGCGGCCATGATTCCAATAAACTAACATGTAACAAGCATCTATTTACACTTTCAAAACAGCATTAATTTGTACCTCCACCTTTTGGGAATATGTATGTAGATGTAGAGATAGAGAGATTCTTAAGCACACATTCATCCATTAAAAGAAAATGAGAGATAATGAACAATAAACAACTGCATATGCTAACGAGCCACCATACTTGGGGGTCTTCATATAGTTGTGCCATCTGTGAGCACCATTAGGACGAAGATGATCTTGAATACGGGCGGCGGCTTTCCCATTTCCATATGTCAAAAAATAGTTCGGATTACCACGAGTAGCTTCTTTGTAATTGCCAAAGTATGTCTCTTTTGGAAGATGGTCATAATTCTTCTTGAACATTGACACCTATGGCAACATCACAGATACAACATGTGGTATTAATTTCAGCAAACGACAGCCCTCATACTCACAATCATGCTTGCATTCGTGGAAGCCCGATTTCCATCATCAAATCAAATACTAAGGAAACATAAAACAACAATATGTGCTATCTTGTCTAGTAAAAGTGTTGACATTTTTCACCCCCAAAGAATCATACAGCTCAGTTTATATCATGATCCTACATTAATTCCATAAAAAATAAATTTCAGGCAGAAAAGTACGTGGAAAAGAAGAAAACAGGCAAATAAATATTACCTCACTGAAAGGTTCTTTAATGTCATCTCGCTCAATGCTGCTCTCCTAAAATATAAAAAATGAAATAATCGTTTTAATTTTGCTGGCAAAGGATTTGGTGATTATGATCAAACAGAAAGGAATGGCAGAGAGAGGCAACTTCTATTAACAGTTATACATGTCATCACATGAATATACTAGACAAATAACATTTCAAATAAGACAATTCACTCACGTAATTTGGAAAGATAACCATATCAACATCTCCAGGTACATCTGACAACAACATTCTGACAGAGTACTCACGAGCGCCCACGGGATGCAGTAGCTCATCGGTGTCCAGATGGATGATCCAATCCATGCCAGCTTCCTACAAGAGGCGAGGTCAAGATCTTAATCAAGATATGTCACAAGCAATACAGAATGCATCATGGACACAATTACTGGTAGGAAATTATCCTACCCTTGCAATCACAATTGCCATTTCCATGTTGAGGGATTGCTTTACAAATAACTCATAGTTGCATGGTTTGTAGAAGAAGCTTGCTAACCAAGTCTCATTCCAAATCCGGCTAAAGACCCCAGATGATAAAGATCGAAAAACACGGAAGAACAGTTCATAAATAGATAGTATTTTGTAATGCATTAACAGAAGAACAAAGTTCTAAAGAATTCTGAAAAGTGAAACAACCAGACCGTATAGTTATCATTTGGCATTTCAGCAGCTAAACGACCCCTTGAGAAAATCAAATGTTCAATATGAGGGAGATGTCAAAACCTCAATGAGGGTATTAAAAACTGCAAAGGATACCACAACAGAAGCATGTATTGTTTATAATGGCTACTTCTTTCTCCACAATGGCCTACCTTATTGCCACACAACAGCTAGAATCCTTCTAGATGGACTCTAAAGCTAGAGGCTGAATGATGGTAAATTTTTTCTTGCTTTGCATAATTGCATCTTCACCCATTTTTTAAGTTTACTAATCTCTTACTTCATTGATATATCCATTAGAGAAAATATTAAGAAAAAAACTCCGAGGGACAGAAAAATTATAATCTCTCCACCTTTCCTTTTATAGGATAATAGATTTTGTGGCACACACGATGCATTTGCAAATTGATGTGTGCATAACATATTTTGAAAGAAGTGTTAGTCATGGATGAGAGAGACGGTTAAGGAAGTGTTTGGTTAGCTGAGAGATAGACAGCTAAGAAGTATTCGTCATGAATGAGAGAGACGGTTAAGGAATAGGAATGAGAGAGAGGGAAGTTTCAGATGTAAAGTTATAGATGAAAATTTAATGGGCTTGTATTTTCATATATTATTTTTAAAAGGAATATTACATTGAAGGAGAACACTATGGTACAAAACTTTTACTTTGCGATACCACACCGAAAAGTGAAAAATCCCAAAAAAGTAAAAATGTTCACCCAAAAAATGATAAGTTCCAACTCAAAAGGTGGTAAGTGAACCAAAAAAGTTGAGTACACCCTAAAAATTAGTAAGCTACACCAGAACAGTGGTGACCCAAAAGATGATAAGCGGTACAGTAAAGTGAAACCCTATATGGAATTACTAGTAATCTACCTATTAATAACTATTAATAAGCTAGAGTACAAAATCCACTCTCTCCCTTTATTAATAGTATAGATGAGCTTATATTGTAAAGGATGTGCACTACAAAGCTGAACACTTTGAATAGCACTCCTAATTCTAAATTGGTTTGCCCTTTGACTTCACCAAATTACTAATGCTCGTTGGCTGAACTGTTGAAATATATACAGAAGAATAAAAGGCCAGTGGTTGAGATTAAGGATGACATATGAATCAACATTTACCCTTGTATATTGATTAGTAAATAAAAATACAAAGATAACGTTATCTCCACTCCAGTCAAAATATAGTAGATAAAGCTACAAAAGACAAAGAGGACCAGCCTTTTAGCTTGTTGCTCCTCAAATTCTCTTGTCCTGTATATAACTTTTACTCCCTGCGAAAGAGAAGCATAGAATCCAAAAACTTCAGGCCAAAGACGTGTTTAATGGAAACAAAAAAAGTTTGGAAAATGAAGTTGCAAGGTGTCAACGTAAGATAACTGGGGACATCAAGATACAGAATTCTAAAAAATCATATGTTTAGACTCACCGGAATGGATTCCAAGGCATTAGATACAGTATGGGATGCAGCTTTTCCTTCAACAAATAGTAAAAAGGTTGAAACCCCAATAACCTTATGAAAAAAAATCCAGGGAAGAATCTGATCTAAGCCAGCAGAAGTGCTTGTAGTTATACATATCTGGTATGCAGCAAAATTTGAAAAATAAGAAGAAAAAGGTCATAAATTGCTTTGATGACATTACCATACATCTCTAACAAATCAGCAAAATAGACTAACAGGTCACAATGAGCTATCAAAGCAACAGAAGATAGCTATAATGCAATCAAAGCAGTCACAGAGTAGAAAGGAAGCATTCTACAAGCATTGTGGTCAAGGTATGGTTTCCAATTGCATCTAAAATCTAAATACATTGCCTGACTGATCCATTGTCAAGAGAACTTCCATATCGCAACACTCCTATTCAAGAAAGGAAAAAAGTTGAGATTTTATAGACTTGCATATTTATGAGCTTAGCGACATAAAAATTTTTAAAAATGTAGTTTTTACATGTTAGGGGAAATATTTAGTGTTGCAAAAGTGTTTGACTAACTAACAACTGATGAGGCATAAAAGAAATTAATATGGTCATAAAAACAGAGATTCTCAGTGCTTCAATCATCGTAGAAAGACATTGTTCTATGTGAGTTCTAAAGTTTGCAATGAAGCAATCTAATCCATCTACACAAGACAAGCCTGTCATATTTGCCCTACTAATCACTTTATTCATGTTCTAAATTGAGTAAAACATTTCTTCAAATATGATTAACAACTTGTCATATGTTCACAAATTCAAATTTTCAGAATTTTATCCTTACTCTTTTAACTCAATTTAATCAATGGTATGTCCATTTTTTTCTTCTTCAAGAATCAAGATAACCGAGAAATCATATCAAGTCAACCAACACCCACCAAAGACCACCCAAGAAACTCCAAAACCCAATACAAGAATCAACACCTCCGACAAAAATGTAAACATAAATTCAAAACCAAATTCATAAAAACCCATGACCTATAAGCCAAATACCAACACAGACCCACCAATGATAATCACCCCAAGAAAACCCAAAACCCAACAAAAATTCTCATCACCTTAGGCCTCAGATCGTTATTCCAATTCTTGTCGTTGGTTAAGGAAGGCAGGCTACCCTTTCCCAGGAGATTCACACAGTCAGACGATGAAGAATGAACGGGTTCCGAGAGAACCATACCCGGGAACTCATGGCGGTCCGAGGACCACCGGGTTGTGGGGTCATTCAGGCCTCCTTTCCATTGGAGAATGAAAGCGAAGGCGGCAAGAGTTAACGGAAGGACTGTAAGTAAGAGTAAAAGCCGAGAAGTGAAGGTGCTTGAGGAAGATGGAGATGATGATGAGGTGGGTCTGAAAGTATTGTAGAGACCCGCCATTGAAAAATCGAAGAAAATGTCGATTTTGGTTCATCTGCGTGTATGAAACAATTATATATTTCTGTGTGCCTGTGCATGAGAGACAGAACTTGAAACTGTTTTGTCGTTGTTGTTGGTATTGGCGCCTTTAATTTTTCCTTCGGCTATGTATTTATTTGGTTTTTAAGGTTTTTAATTTATATTTATGTGGTCTAATTTTAAATATTCATAAAAAAATTATTAACTTTTTTAGTCACGCAACAATCACGTACGACCAAATAAATACAAATTAAAAACTTTAGAGATCAAACAAATACAACTTAAAAACTTTAAGGATTAAATAAATATAAAATTAAGAATCACGTGATTTTCATGTGATCAGAACTGTCATGAACACATGTGTACATCTACTAATAAATATTCAGTGTAACAGTTACACTACGTTAGTATTGTCATGTTGTATAACTGTCCAATGACAATAAACAAGTGGACAAAGTGACAATTTTTTTACATGGGTGGTTACTATCTCTTGTTCCAAAATCCAATGGGATCGGCAAAGATATTCGATAGACATTTTTCAAACGATTGTTTGGAATGAGTTTAAATTCTTTAATTGATGACCCCCTTGGATGAACAAACAATTGACAATCACCATGCTCGGGCGACAAAAAAATGAGGCCTTAAGCAAAAATTATAAATGAGATCCTTTAAAAATTTATTATAAATTACATACAACTAAATTTCATTTAAAATTTATTATTCTTTCTTTTTGTGTTGCAAATTTGTGATTTATTTTTTATATTCACATTTTGTTCGTATATCTTTTTCAAGTTATGCTTTTAATATATGAATTCACATTTTTTAGTTGACCTATTGAGACCCAAAAAACTTGTAAGCAAACAAACGGTTTAAATAATAAATGGTTATATTAAGAGAAAGTTTAATAAAAATGGAACAATAGTACTTCATAAATAGAGATCGTATAAATTAACTCTTTATTCGTTTTTTATATTGTCTAATAAGTTTTACCTTCACCCCAAAAAATATAATTCATATTAGTAAAATCATAAAAAACAATTTATTGATGTTTGTATGTGTATATACGGATCATGAGAAAGACACAGGGGCAGCTCAAGACAATTTGAGGCCTTCTTATTTTTAATATTAAAATATTTGATTAAAATTAATTCTTTTCATTTTTTGAGTTGTAAGAGTATAAATTGAGTTTTTATGTTTAAATTTTGTTATCATATTTTTTTCACTGATGATATCACTAATCCAATTATTTTTTATGACATATCAATTTTACGTAAGATTTTACCAATTTTAATTTTAATTTTTTTTTTCTTGTAGAAGTAACTATTACAAAAATTAATAATAATATTCTATAAGTAATGCATACATTTGGAGAAAAAAATTTAGGCTTTTTACATAATTTAGTATCTCAATTGAAATATTTTATTTCATTCATAAAATCTTTTTTAAAATATTTTATTTTAAAAATAAACCTAAACACGTCAGAAAAATTATTATGTTTTAAGAAATATTTGAGATCAAGATAAATTTTTTTAAACTATCAACATTTAATAATTTTATTTTTTTAAGTTAATTAAAAAACTAAAAAAAAAATTTGTAATTGATATGGAGAGAGAGTGAGTGACAATGAAAATGAGAGAGATGGGCTTTCTAGTGTTGGAGAGAGAGGGAGAGAGAGTCTTCCACCAACAAAGGGACAGCCGTCTCTTCATTCACTAAATACAACAGCATGCAGCTACTTGCACATAAACATCGAAGAGAAGACAACACAAATGGATCTTTTTTGCACCCAAACTTGATGGTTGTTTCATTGCTTATTGTTTGTTTGTGAATGGGTGTATAGAATCCTCCTTCTGCTATCTCATAGGACACTTTTAAAAAAAAAGGCACACAATCAACAACACGAATAAATATTAAATTTAATAGTTATACTATGTTAATATTATTATGTGGTGTAATCGTCCAATGACAAATAAACAAGTGGACAAAACGATTCCACTTTTTTTTACATGGGTGGTTACTATCTATTGCTCTAAAATCAGTTGGGATCAATAGAAATATGTCAATCGATAGACAATTTTCAAATGATTGTTTGGAATGAGTTTTTTTTTCCAAAAAAAAAATTAGGACTTCATTGGATGAAAAAATAATGAACAATCACACTATGCAAAGGTGAAATAAAATAATAGAAAACTAATAAAAGAGGATTTCGTTATTAATTCAATCGAAGAGACTTCTGTTATAAAAAGACTGAATAAATAACTTTAATTACAGTATTAACTATTACTTAAAATTAATCTAAAACCACTCCTAATAATGCCAAGATCGTGGATCTTTTGGGTGTTTGAGTGTATGCTTATCTTCTCTACTAATTGTCCTTTTATAGCCATTCTCTTCGGCGATTTTGCTCGTGTCGATGGTTTCTATCTAGTAACTCACAGTTAGTTATTTTTTTTCTTTTTAAATATGGTTGCGACTAATGTTCAAAAAAAATATATGATTTTGACTGATTATCTCTCACCTTTATTCAAATTTTCTCATGTAGCACTTCCACAATAACTTTGAACTGCCAAGTGTCAATACGCTGAATATTCTTAAGATTTAATATATTATGTCTATATATTATCTTAAATGGAGGAGTAATTTATTATTATTATTATTATTTTGAGGGGTAGTTATTTGAATAAGTGGGATCCACTTTTTTTATTTGATGGGTTATTATTAAAAAAATATATTATATGACAATATTGATATGATACAACTGTTACATCTAAAATTTACTCACACGGGCACATAAAATAAGAGAACAGGGTCAAAGTGTCTTTGGGTATAAAGGACAATAGAACTTGATGGTACCTCGAATACGCATAAGGTTGAACTCAATAACAACAAGTCATGATCTCTTAGGTCGAAAGTTCAGTTCATCTAAGTTACCCTTACCTATAGGCCTTGCCACCTCGGTTTTAGATCTCGAGCTCCCTACATCTGCATCTCATGAAAGACAGCATAAAAGACAATTGGCCTCGACCAAGCCTCACCACGATAACGGCAATCGTTTATCTAGGTAGAAGGTTCGTAATTGTCCCAACACTCACCACATCTATTACACAATACAAGCAACCGTTATGAGGAAAAAACAAGGATCTCGTCATAAATCAGCCCAAGCCCAAAGACAACTATAAATAAGAGGCCTCGACAGAAACAAGTAATTGTAGCCTCATTAATATACTCTTATTAGCAATATACTCCCCAAGAGCAAGAGACTTGTAAGAGTGGATTAGTCGAGTTCCTGAGCTAATGAACTACTATAAATCCTCTGTGTGATTATCTCATCCCCTAATCTAATTCTCAAAAGTCTTGGAGTTTAGACGAAACTATTCAGTACACGTTGAATTCACCGCTATGCTCTATCGTGTTTTATACATCTATCAGAACTAAACAAAGTACCAATCAAGTAATCTAAAGGGGTGTTTGTTTTGATAAAAAAAAAAGGGGGGTGTGTTTGTTTCGGTGGATAAAGAGGTAACACTGACTAAAAAAATCCTGGCCCCCGCAAATTCTTGATTTGAATGAAGAAAAGCTGATGAGATTTTTGTTGGGTAGAAATAGTTGGCTCGCAGTGAAAGACCCCATGTATCCCTTCTAATTAGATACCAATAACCCACGGGTGGTGTGGGATAGTTTTTCTTACAAACAGGATAAACTGTCGATTAACAGAGATGTCCACACCACAATAGAATTTTTGGGGTAAAACCCTTTTTCCAAAGGAACCGAATACTTAGCTCTGCTTCACCACTGAGTCCACGTCACTGTATCACGTCGACTAGAACCAGGCATGGGTTCTCTCTCTCTCTCCTGTGTGTGTGTACAATGCGAGTTCAATGTTGGTCTGTGCTTCATCGACTTCACTGGAAAATCAATCTCATAACCATCATGACTGTAATGCCTCCATAGAGTTTGGAGTTTCATTTATTTTTTACTTTCACCTCGATCTCATCCCCGTGGTGAGTTATTAATGGGCGATTACACTTAATATTTACTCATGCAGGTCCATGAAATAAGAGAACAGAATCAGAGTGACTTTTGTTTGAAAAAGGACAACTGAACTAAACAGAGTAACCGGTCAAGTAATCTAAGAGTAAAGCGTGAGATTAAATCACCGAATAGAATAAAATTGCTTGGAGATTTGAATATGGATGCTAAATGGTATTAGTTCTTGGGAACAGAGCAGGACAAGCCAAACAGGGGAAACACCTAATATTTGTTAAGTCATGTTGGCTGAACTCGATAGCAATCCAAATTCCTGTCCTGACTACCCATCTTGGCTTTGATCGAGCAGATTTAGCAGAGCTCAAGCTCATTCATTTTTCAAACCAATCTTCTTTGTTAGTTCAATCGAACCCAACTGAGCCTGCCCAGATGCCTAAAACCCTATCGTCCACAACAGAAATTTCCATACTCATGCCTAAAGGCAGCAAGTTAACTCCTACAAAACGGTAATGGTTTCAAAACAAAAATCACTTGAAAACAGCTGGTTTAACTACCAGTTCCATCAGCTACTATTGGGAAACTATCGCCCTTTCTTGCTCCTAAGAGCAATTCCAATGAACATCTCTAATAATACTCGCTATTTTAGCAAGAGAAACTGTTGAAGATTGTTTGAAGAAAGATTTTTAGTGATCAACTCTATGAAATAAAGACTTGAGTCGGCAACTGCATGGCAAGTTCGCAAATACTGCATAACAGTCGAATAAGGCATTTACACATATGCCTTCAATTGTTGCATCAAAACTCAAACATGCTTTTTTTTTCCTTCTTGAATATGGGCAAATGGGAAATAACAAAATGAACTTTTTTTTTGTTGTTTCATTGAAAATTTCTACGTTTTTTTTACATTATCTGCAAGGATTTCCCAGCTAAGCTGAGAGAAAAGAAGTCAAGACACTCAGACTATGAACAAGGCTAGATACAAGATTGCAACCTTGCTCTACACAGAAGCTACAGGAAACAAAGACTACATTGTTGGAAAGCTACAATTGGACGAACTGCACACCCTGCAACTGAACCCTGAAAGCTAACATTCAGCGGGGCTGCTGGATGGGGCGGGGGCTGCATCTCGGGCTAATGTGCTTGGCCGGCTTCTCCCAGTACTTCGGTGGCTCCACCGGGGACTTGAGACCTCTCCCTTTTGGAGAGCTCAGATTCTTGATCAGCGCCTCACCATCCTTTGCCAAACCTGTTTTCACAACCAAACGTACATTCAGGTTTGAGATTGAAACATTATTGATGCGCTTTCAAATCACTTCGGTTCAATTTCACTTCACTACTTCAGTTCTCAAAGTTTTTAGGAACTTGCCCTCCATATGATAAATCCCAACTATCATAAGGACAGCAGGTGGCCAAGATGGGTGATAGACCAGTCATCAGAACAAGGTTATATTCGGTTAAGCTATTAGAATTCTAATGTCTTAGTAATTTTGGCACTCAGTAACAACAAAGGTACCTCTATATGATAAGCAACCACTGCCTAAACAATTCACACACAACAGTGATATCTTTTGGTTTCTCTTGATCATATGAGGAAATAAACACCACCAACATGGTGGAGCTTGCAAGTCTAGGATTACAATACCACACACCAAGCTCAATAAATCCAATTAAATAATTGAAATAAGCAATTAAGCAAAAGATACCCAAACTCATCTTCCCTGTTACCCAGGAAAAAAAAAGTGCCATTAAACACACACACATATACATAATACACCCCACTATATGCATATATACAAACAATATGAATCGCAATTTGCGACAAACCTAGGATTTGGGTTTAGGGGAAAATACTTATAAACAACTAGAAAGAACTCTATAAGACGATCTCCGTGAAATTGTAAGAATCTATTCATAAAACCTGTATCAAATTAAGGATTTTTCAAACCTTGTGAGGTGCGAGCACCCCCGGGGGATCGATCTGGGTTTAGGGGTGAATTCGAAGAAAAATAAAAAATAAGTTTTGAAGCCGATCAACTTGATATAGTAAAGATCGCTTCATAATCGACCCAATCGAAATTATTAAACCCTACGAGGGCTAGATCGAGATCAAGAGAACGAGAGACAAACAAGACAAAGCGAGAGAGAGAGAGAGAGAGAGAGAGAGAGAGAGGGAGAGAATTAATACCATTTTGAAGCATCCCCTTATCCGACAGAGGAGATCTGTTCACTTCTCGCGTTTCAGAGATGAACTCTTCGAACTGAGCTTCCATGTTGAAGAAATCCTCATCATCGATCGAGTCAGGCAACAACTCAATCACATCGTTCCCACCAAACCCATCCTCTCCATCTCCATAAAAACCATCCTCTCCCTGTTGCTGTTGACTCAACCAGTAGTCTCTGAACCACGTCGATGTCGTAATCAGCTCATACCATTCCGGCGAAAAGTCCTCAACTTGACGAACCGCCATAGGAATAAACGGCGGAGCGTTCGGGTTCAACGTAGATCTCACTCCTGACACCATCGCCATCGTCACCGTCCAATCGTCTCCGATCTACACACACACACACAAAGTGCTTTTCAGCTTTGACAAACAAAATTTCTTTAAGCTTTGTTTCAGACCATTCACCCAAGGAGATGCATACTTGAAGGCTTTAGGTGGGGCAGATATTTATAAGGCAGGCGGTACAAGCCTATTAGCTTCGGCTAACGTAGCTGAGCTGCGGAAGTGACCGAAGCAACCCACTGATTGACTTTGGAGATGACCCACCGGTTTTTGTAGTTATGATAATTCTTCATAATTTGGTGTGCCAGTCCTTATTGACAACTGTACGTAGAGGTGCATATTAGTTAACAGACAACGAGAGTTTGAATAGTCTTTTAATTTCTCCTCTAATAAATAAGTGTATTTGATATGATATGATTAATAAATAAATTAAATAAAAATAATAATTTAACAAATATACAATATAATTTATTTATATATCAGTTATATATAATTCATATAAGATACGAATTCACATAATACAATTTATTAAATATTAATTATTAAACAAATTAAGTATGAATAAAATAATTTTTTGACAAAAATTCGATACGAATCCACCTTATCAGATATGATTGAGAAGTTTAGTTGTTCGTGTTAAGAGACTGGTGTATACGATAATCTTCGAATGGAAATCATATCTCGGACATGGCTAGGGCTATCTTTGAAAGAGATAATTCCTAAGGAATTAGTTCTTGACAATTTTTTAAAGAATTTGCAGCCTGAAATATGAGATTAACACAAAATTAATGGATTTAATTTTAATTATGATAGAGATAAATAGAAAATAAATAAATCCTTTAAATAAGTAAATCACTTTAGAATCATGTAAATATAAATACAAATTCAACGTAACACTAACTCAACTATGTAGCATTAGAAATAAGTAAAATAGACCTATTACTCATTAATAAACAAATAAATTCATAACATTCGTTCAATTAATAAATTTGTACAAACTTAATTAAAATCCGTCACGATATCAACTCGATTACAGACTATGATAAATAGATAGAGTATATCAATTTGTAAATGGGAAGGCCCGTAATAAATTTAAACAAATGAATTAATACGAAAATTGATTAAATTTGGTATGAACTTAATTTAACACAAATTTTAAGTAAATTAAACAAATTTTGAGAGAGGGAAAGAGAGAGAGATATTTGTAGTGGGTTGTTTACGGGCTAAATCCGGTCAACAGCCGGTGGTGGATAAGACAAGACGTGTACAGATGTCGGATGTGAACTGGAGAGGACGTGTGGGGCCCCTTTTGCCCATGTGAAAGCGTTGAAATATTGGAGGGGGGAAGGAGACGTGGTCGAGGGGTGTGAGGATTGGTTGGTTTTTAATCTGACGGTGGAAAATTGTATGGTTGGGAGTGTGGGACCGGCTTAGGTGCTGAATCCCTGTTTATCCGCATTGGTCACATGGGTGATGGATGTTTGGTCGGTAATGTAATAACATGAAATTATATGACCCTAATGTGCAATAAAGTAATTTAGTAACAAAGTGCAATAATTATCAATAAATAAAGAATTTCTTTGGAATTTAAATGGAAATATTTATAGATACCACTTACATTTGCCCCAAAAGAAGTGTGCAGTGACATTTCAATACCTACATGGGAGTCCTCTTAGTTTGAAAAGTCATCACTTATGTCTTTATCATGGAAATGATGACATTAATAAAAT
>CM042200.1:862081-878131 GCA_023539305.1 Ilex asprella | reverse complement strand
TAACATTGGCACCCTGTCAGTTTTGTGCACGTGTAACACCAAAACTTTTTGCCAATGATGAGGAGCCCTTCATTTTTTTGGGTACATAAAAATTGAAATATTAATAGGTCTCTTCACATATTCTTAAGGGAGTATGGTCTATTAGCACCACACAGTTATTTACAGGGACCTCACTGCACTTAGGTTGGGACTGAAGCTAAGGTCCCATTGTATGTTTTTGGCACTGAAGAGTAGGTTTAACCCCAACAAGTTGTTATAACTATGCAGACTCGAACTCAAGCATTGCACGAGAAAATTCGAATTCTTACCCCCTAAGTCAACACTTCATTGATTGTGGGTGCCTAGAACCAAATCAAAACCCTTCCAAATGTGAGGGTTTAGGTAGGGGTGTCCATGGGTCAGGTTAGGCCAATAATTTTTTTTCAGGCGAGGTCTAGGTAATGTAGGCCCAAACCCATACTCAATTGAATTACCAGGCATGTTGTACCAGGCTAAATCATTTGATTAATCAAATTCATAGTATTTTTTTTTAAAATTAATAATTAATAAAATATTTTTAAAAAATAAGGGTAAAATAGAAATTTAGTTATAAATCACAACTTTCTTGCATTTTTTTGTGTTTTTTACGAGAAAAAAAACTTGATTATTTGTGAGAAAATTCAAGCATGAAAAAATTTATTTCTTCTATCAATTTCTTTTTCATGCTTATCAAACATATTAAAATTTTAATTTTTTTTCTTTTTTATATATTTTATTATTCTCTCACTAAATAAACGGAATCTTAAATTTAGGTGATTAAATCACGTAATTCGGGATTTGGATGTAATTTATTCTATTCAAAAAACAGGAAAAAAAAAGAAAGGGGAATTTTTGTCTTTAACTTTCCGTGCCTTTTTCCTTTCCTCTCTGTGTCGCCGGCGTATGGTATTCTCTTTGTACACCACCCTAAGCATGGCCACATTGGTCCATTGTCGGATCTCGATTCGCATGATTTTTGAGAAGGAAATGTGCTGAAATGGAGATGGGCAGAAGGAAGTGTAGAATTTGGTGGCCAACCCATCTCTCTTCAACCCAACCACACTCTTCCATGTTCTTGTTTGGTTGGTTCGTCTCCTCCTCTGAAACGTCTCTCGACGTTGTAGTCGCCTTTGCTTGTGATGAGACTTCAATTTCTTCGATTCAAGCTAATCTTCAGGTCTAAACTTCAAAACCCATATCGAATTTGTCGGATTTTATGTCTATTATTCCTTCAAATCTGCTGAAAAAAATGTATGTGCTGGTTATGTATTAGTAAGCTTATACGCACATTGATTAACTGTTGTATGTGAACAATGTGAAATTATTTTGAGCTTTATTTATTATTTGGATGAGTGGGTAGGTCAGTTTTTGGTGTTCTTATTTGGAATGACTTACGTATAACAAAAAGATATAGGCAAAAAATAATGTTGTTATTGCAGCAAAATAAAATAGAATTTTGATTATTGAATTTGTGGCTTCTGGTCTAACCTTGTAGTAATTTGGGCATTAATTGCCTGGAAGGTTTCTTGAGTGTTGTGTGGGATTTACTGCTTTACTTGATGTTTGGTATAAACGTCCCACTTCAAAAGTTTTTGGTGTAATAAGGACCTTCAAAGGGCAAAACTTTGATCATCTTTCTTTCTTCTATGGTCATTACTCCTATTGGATTGAAAGTTGAAACCCTTGGATTGTCTCATGATTTCATAAATCAGGTCATTGACCTTATTATTAACTAACAAAAATCTGAATATAGGATGGTGCCCTCAGCTTTATAGGCACTCGAAGGAGTGCTCTAAGATGTTCATGAGAATTAGAGTCTCAAATTGAGAACATAATCTAAAGGTAGACAAGCTGTTTACTAGGAATGCAAGAGGGAAGTTAAATGTTTATTTGTAGGTAGTTAGATTTTATTCAACGGTCCAAGCTTCACTTAGCGATACCCAAAAACTCATATGCCTTTCTTGGTTAGACTAACCCAATTGTCGATTTTCAACAAGTATTCTAAGTCTTTTGAGCAAGAAGCAGAACCAATGGAATGATGTGTTTCTTAGGATTATGCCTAATGTCCCGCTTGAGCAATTTTGCATGCTACCATTGCTTCCTATGATTAATGGAAACTTGTATTTATTATTCACAAAGCTATCTTTGTTTATCCTACTAACTCTCAGCAAAGTTGAACTCCATTTTTTTGTTTCAGGCACTAACTCTGGTCCTGCTTTTGGTTCATTTTGTTACTTAAGTGGATGAGGAAACTCATTACCGAAGGGCTAGAAATTCTAGGTAGAGTTTAATTTGATTTCATGCCAAGCCCAGTAAACAAACAAATAGGTGGTCTTTCCAGATTTATTAGAAGCTTCCTTTTCTCTTCTTATCTGGGTCATCTTTACCTTTTTCTTTAATACGTAATTCCTATAGAGTGGTACATTATAGGTATAAAGTTACAATTTAGTTTCTCATTACTTTGGGTCTCTCATTTGCTATTTTTAAGCAATACTACATTGGGATTTTAAGCAAATAGGCTTCATTTTCAAGGATCTTATTATCGCAGGAGTCTTGCTGTAGTTTGTACCTCTTCAGTACTGTTTGAGCTAGTTCCTCATTGTTTTCACGCATTAAGCTCAGGAAAATGTTTATTTGCTTAATATAATGGTAGGTTATATTTGGCGAGATTTTAAGTGCGCCCGCTTGGATTGTGCTATCTATGAAGAATTTATATCTTATAGAAATTCGGATACTTTATTTATAGTTCTTCCATTAAACGGTCCGAAATAAGGTCGTGTTATATCCCAGGTTCATGTTTCTATGATCTAAGTTTGTATTTAGTTGAATGATGTTACAAATCTCCATCAAAGTGGTTAATGATTATTATTGAAAAAAAGTGAGGCGCCATGAATTAAAGCCACGCTATTAAGACTTCAAGGTGACGGAGCAAATAGTGTCTCTGGATCTATAGAAAAAAAGAATTCTGAGAATGTCTGGTCATAGCCACTCTTGTCTTCACAATGAGTCATGTCCCCTGGCCAACAAGATTTTAAGTTTTGTACATGTTTGTAAGTTCTGTAATTGGTTTCTGCTTCAGAGGAAATAAGTAAGCTGGTGTAGTTATATATCCGTTTAGTGAAACTCCATGACGTTATCATTTCTGGTCATATGATCTATTATTTCAATTTTTTGTGGAAGAAACAAACTCTTTCCATTTTTAGGGCAAGTACCATTTACCTTTTTAGGGGATTGTAGTAGATTAAGCCCTCCTTTTCCTTCATCTTGGTCTGATTTGGCTCCTGAACTTGACCTTGCTATTCTTGGCCTCAGGTTTGGCTTTTTTTGTTGGAGTTCTTGCCTTTTTGATAATTTAGGCCATTGCTTTGGCCTGGTCTCTACTCCACCTGGCTAAATACTTTCAATCTAGTGGGCTAGCTGCCCCTAACACTGGACACTTTGTCACAGTCTTGATATCTTTCCTGTTAAAATCTTATGGGGCTCATAATCAGAAGTTTGTAGGAGGATCAATTAGCAAGGGGGGGGGGGAGCTAATTTGGGGCAAACATTCCTAGAGGAATTTAGTTGGTTTTTCTTTTCTTTTTTTTATCTTTATTTTGGTTCATACTTTTTGGTGGGATGTCTTAGTCCTTTTGGGTGGATTATTAATTTTCATTACATTTTCGAAATACATATATGTTCTTGAACAAATGAAAAACGAAAAAATGAACATCGGCCTCGTAGTTGACAAAAAAAAAACATTGGACTTTTAGGAACATAAGACGGATGCTTCTTTAGAGTCCACACCTTGTCACATCCATAAGTACTGCCTATCATTAGGGGTTTGATGCACTTCCTGTCTATTATTGAACTTTGTGCTGTGGCCTTATGCTTATAGTCAACTTATAGTGACAGGCTCGGTGCTTGCAAATTACCTTTGAATGAGATCTACCCTACCAAATATTACCTTAAGATTGAAGAGCCCAATATTTGCATGCTGGGTGAATAGGACGGTTCTGGCTGAATATGGGTTGGCAAATCCGTAGCCAAATTGTTTTCTATTGTTAGGAATCTGTATGGGCTGAACAATATTTCTAGCTGGTGTTGGCAGTTATTTTAGATTTATGATGCCTAATTATTGTGACCAGGGGATACTACAGGAGATAAATGGGAACATGCCTGTATTTCTACAAGATAAATGTATGCTCTCTATGATGGGTTATTGTGCACTGGATCTCAGCAGTGATGACCAATTGCTGAAGGTTGGAAAGATAGAAGGTGGTCACTTCAACTCCACTCATGGGAATACACGTCCTTGGAGTGGTGAAGATATTCTTGGAGAGCACTGTGGACAATCAAGCTGTAGATGTCACAAACTTCACGGATTGTTGGAACAATATAGGCTGGCTTCTGTTGAAAATGGCCACTGGATTAGACTCACTTATGGTTCGAGTGAATATCTTGGTGAAAAAATTGCATGGATAGCTGAATTGCATCACATACATTGGAACAGTCTGACAATATCCAACTTTGATCTTCACGTATGTAAGTCTTTTATATCTCTACTGCATACCCAAATTTTCAGTCATTTTGATTCCTCTTGTTGTTGATATCCTTTCTTTCATCAAAATAAATTCAGGTAATAGTTTATGAAACTCCCACATTTGGTGGTCACCATTTTTCGTTGGGATTTTGGAATTCTTCTGAGCAAGTGAAAACTCCTCGCAAGCAACCCAAGTGGGTCAAAGACCTTCATCAAAAGCAGCCACTACTTGACTTGGTATTATTATTTTGGGAGTGATGCATTTTTTGGTTTACGTAAGTGTTAATTTGGTTACTTGTGTACTTTCCAACACAGGATACCGTAATCCTGGCTATTAACTGTGCCACTGCTGCCAGATTATTGCTTCAAAGACACGTGCATCCCAAAAAGTCCATGTTTCGGCTTCACATTGTTTGCTTGTAAGCTCTTCTACTTTGGTACCTACTGTGTCCCCTGCATTTTTCTTTTGATGTGCAAATTTTAATGGTCATGTTGTGACTTTTCAGTTTCTTCACCTTCATATGGAAACTACTGGCTGTGTCTGTTGCTTCATTTTCCACTTTATCCTACATCACTCTTCAGTTTCTCCATGTTCTTCTAAGTTGGGGATCCCAATCATCTCTATATACCGCATTAGCAAAAGTATTCAGCAATACTTGGAGTATTATGCAAATCCGCTGTTCGCAAATCTTATATTGGCCAATCTCCCTTCAAGATAATGGTTTCAGGTAATAAGAATGTGTACCTGGCAGTATTTTATTGCTCAATTTGCATTATCTAATTTGTATAAAAGTCCTCATACATGCCTTTAATTTCTAATGAAAATTACGCTAAGTATATGTCAACAGTCTTATTTAAAACACTCAAATTTTAACCAATTATATCAATTTATATGAGAAACTAGTGTAGGTTGATAATATTTTGTAATTCTTGTTCACTGTTGGGCATGGATAAAGCTGATGTTGACATAAAACAATATAGCGTTGACCATTGGGCTTCTTTGTGTACAATCTTTTGCTTATCGTGGTCAGGAGAAAAAAGCCACCGAATTAGAGCGTCTGACCTGTTTGTTTGATTCAATATGCATGATGTCGGGCTCCTTATTTTTTACCTCAAAGGTTTGGCAGATTAGTGAAGATGGCACAATCATCTAATTGTATTTGTATTTTGCTTGGTGGATCTTCTATATTAGACCATACCGTGATACATACATCTCCAAAAGTGATACCTATCTTCTTCTTTTTTTGTTCGAGTAAAAGATCACTTAAAAGTGCCAAAGGGATCATAGCCTTGAGTGTACTGGTTAGGCCAATAACATGTCACTCATGGAAACTATGTAAGAATCAGCAGCATAGGGCACCCTCCTGGTTGCCTAGAGATCTTCGATTTCAGAAACAAATGTTTCAACTTATTTCGCAAGGTATCTTCCTTGAAACTTTCTATCTGCACTTCCCCATTAATGAGTTCATATCAAATCAACTCAACAAAACTTGGTCCCAGCTATACGGAGTCAGCTACATCAATCTTTGATGACCATTGTTCCATGTCCAGGGCTGTGTTTTCTGTTAAATCGCCAGCTATCATATCATTTCTTGCTATCTAAATCAACTTTAATTTAGGTCTACCCTCTTGCATAAGTTACATAACTCTGAATAGGCAGCTAAAGGTGTTCTTTCCTTCGTCATCTGGTGCCTTTACACCAAATATCTCTCCATCACCACTTCCCTGCAAGGGCATGCTCCAGAATCTTGGCTTTTCAATCACATACCCCTTCTTCCGCCAATCTCTGCTTCAGACCAAAGGAATGCAAACATTGTCTGCATCCACTTACATATCTTCAATTTTTCTTCATTATTCTTATTTTCATTAATTATGGATCATGCATCAAGTATGCAGTGTTTTCTGTGGACAGATGAAAGGTGGTTATGTATAATTTTGAGATTAGATTAACTTTTATTTATATGAATATATTGTGCCTTGTATACTGCCATGTTTCCTTTTTGGGATAGGTTCTTTTAATTTTTCTCCTCATTATTCTGAATTTCATTGATTTGTAAGGTCTCAATCATGCGTCGAATATGCAGAGAAAGCTGCTTTACGAAAGCATTCCATGTGGTTAAGTATAGCAGTTGATGTTATTATGGGCAACTTGCTTGGCATTGCGATGTTGTTTCATGCTGAATCTACTTGCATATGGGTTTTGAATTTTGCAAAAGACATTACGAACTATTTGTTGCGCTCTGGTTGTGTGTGGTTGATGGGAATCCCTGCGGGTTTCAAGTTAAACACTGAGCTGGCAGGAGTTCTTGGCATGATTTCTCTCAATGCAATTCAATTTTGGTCGACACTTTGGTTCTTTGTGGATTTTCTCTTTATCTATTTGATTAAGGGACTTGCTATAACCGGGGTTCTTTTTGGTATGACTGCCCCTGCTGCTCTACTCATAGACATAATTTCACTAGCAACAGTGCATGTGTCAACTCTTCATTGCTCAATCTCACTAGTCTATTCATGGCAGATACATGCTATAGCAGCCTTGTGGCGCCTTTTCAGGTAATCCTAAGCTTTTAACTGTTGAAATTCTGACGAAGTATGTTTGGCAATTGTAACCCAATACTTTCTACGATGTTGCAATTGAAAACAAATTGTTCTTCCGAAGGAATGTAATTATTGACAATGGTAGTCATTCAGCCTAAAAGTAGTTTGACTAACAACTGGCAGAATACTCTATTTGATCTAAGAAACAATTTGAGGTTGTGTTCTTGCCAAAGGATTTTGGAAGTCAAGCCATCAAGGATTTGACAAATCCTCCTGGGATTGAAATTGCACGAGTTGTGAAGTCCTATGTTCTCTGTAAACTCAACTTAGAATACATGAGTAAGATATGTACGGAAAATTAACTCTTACTTTGAGTTGATGATGCAATGTTTAGTATGAACACCCGGAAATTGGGGGCTAGTGGGTGGAGTCCAATTTATGGGAAAATGCTGGCATCTATGTGCACACGCAGATGGTGAATCTTTGGATTAGCTGGAAAGAGATGTGATGTGATGCTTGTGAAAAAATTGACATTATTTATTTTAAATGGTGGGTGAGGAGGAATTTGAAATTGTGTTACACTAAAAGGAAAACATCACCTTATTGGAGGTTCAACAGAAGTCTGTAACTATCTGGAAGTTTTGGAGGCTAGTATGTGGTGGTAACTGTTGTGGGGTATGATGCAATAAAACTTTTCCTTACTTACATTCTTCCAATCTTTTCCTCTTCTCCTTGATGGGCCAAAGTTATGGAGGTGTGGTGCCAGGTGTTTTGTCACGAAGAATTTGGTCACAACATCTCCTAACAACACGTTAGAATAGAGTATTGGTATATCGAGTCAATAGAACAATATTGTGCAACATCATGCAATATGAGGCTGTTTTTGGTGGCAATTCTCAATCTTTGGGTGAGGTGTCATGTCAACTAGGGGTATGATCCGATCTCTTGCTCTTTTGAGCAAAAACATGCTCGAGCCTAAAATCCCAGGACTTAAAAAACACATTCACCAGTTCCTATCAAACAAGCATGTTAAGAAGAAAACACGTACAGCATGAAAAATGTTAGGTGCCCATTAAGGTTAACGGACATTTGCTCATGGTGGGGTTAACACTAATGATTAGATTCAGAGAAGGAGATCATTTGCTTGCTTGTCACCATAATGGTGCGTGTCAAAGGAAGGTTGAGAGTATTGATCAATTTTTTGTTCACTGCCAAGTTGCATTGGGGTGGAGGAATTTATTTCAGTAGGCAGGATTGGGTGATTCTTATGTTTGTAGAAGACTATGTGGGTTTTGGGATTTACCACCCTTTGGAGGTGTGCAATTCTAGCTATTTTCTGGGATATCTGGTTGGAGAGATATGCTAGAGTATCTGCAGATAGAAATGAGTATGAAGATCACCTATGGGATAGAGTTCATTTCTTGACATGTCTATTGGAGGTCGTTATCTGGGTTCTGGAACCTTTATACTGGAAAAGTGATGATGTATCTTCCATTTCTTTCTTTAACAAAGTCGTGTTAGTTATCTAAAAAAAGTGCACTACTTGAAAAGAAACATGCTTGTGCAAGTCCCCCACGCTCCCCCACCTCTCTCTCTTTCTCTCTATTCATTATCAGTCTTTTTGCCATTGAAATGTACCATTGGATGGAGTTTAGCATAATTTCCAATTACAATATTTTACAGTTTGCTTGCCCATGTATTTGTTTTCTCCTTAGCTATGTTAGGAACATTGGCCTTTTGATTTTTGATTCTGACCATGGGTTTTTTTTTTTTTTTGAAAGTAGAACATGTGTTTGTTTGATTACTGCTTTTAGTGTCCATTTTTTGAATTTGTCTTCAACTTTTAAGTTTCATTCATTCCTCCCATAGGACTGCTGTTTAGATGGTTGTTACTACTTAATTACTGTCATTAGTCTCTCTCTCTCTCTCTCTCTCTCTCTTGTTTTTTGGCACTAGTTAAGAATTCCAAGCCTGGTACATTACATAGTGCCCAAGGATAATGTTTCACATAAATGTCACTTTATGGTGGAGAAGTGCTGGTGTTTAGGGTGAGAATGATGTCTCTTAGCATTATGAAGGTGGTTTTACCCTGCCAGTTGAAAAGCTAAATTCCTTGTGAGTCATTTGATTGGAGTCAATTTTTCCCTGAAAATATTAGCCTTGTTAATGTGGCTGTATTCTTTTTATGCAATTTACATTCAAATGTTATGATTTGTGATTGTTTTTAATGGTTTAAGCATCTCACAGAGCTGCTGAATTATTGGCAGGGGTCAGAAGTGGAATCCTCTACGTCAGAGGTTGGATAGTTATGAGCACACGGTGGAACAACATATTGTTGGCTCTCTTCTGTTCACACCGTTGTTACTTCTTCTACCAACCACTTCTGCTTTCTACATTTTCTTCACCATCATGAACACAACCGTTATCTTTATCTGCATATTTGTTGAGGTCACAGTATCTGTTGTTCATACTATGCCTTACACCAAACTCTTCCTTTGGTTAGTGAAGCCGAGAAGATTTCCATCTGGAATATGGTTTGAAATTTTATCTGGTCAAAGTAATGTTATTGACACTTCAGAGACTAGATTTGATGATGAAATGGGTTCTATGTCCGAGAAGTCAAGTGAAGGAGTTGACATAGGCCAGAGTAAATGCACTACATTGGTTTCATTGCTCCACAGCAACTACTTGAATATTGGTGCGCCCTTGAGCTGACATTCTTCAGTCTTTATATTTTTTGATAGGAGCAAATGGTACTACAGTGCGTAGACAATAGGGTATAGGGATTTTGTGATGGTGTGTGTGTGGATAGGATGGGTAGTATACCACCACTATCATAAAACTGTTAGGCTATCGTCATAGACAAAACCATGAAAAATTTGGTAGGACTTGACATATATTCATTGATTTAAAAAAGATTTGGCTCTGGAAAGCATTTCCTGTTCTTGGCTTAAATTAATTGGAGTAGAGCTGTAAGTATGAGCTTATAAATTTTGATATTGCACCCATAATTTATGGTTTCATTTGACAGCCAGGTTGACTTTTTCATGATCATAGATAAACTTAGTGTAAATGATAAGCATTCATATACGAATTAATATGCTTAGTATATATGCAACATTGATTCCCAGAGAGGAGCATTCTCTCTCTCTCTCTCTCTTAAATGTGGTTTACAATGACATTACATGCATGCATATTCTCCCTCCATATCTATGTTCAATGGTATGGCTTGGATGAGGATGAGTGGACATGTGACCTTTTATCCCACTTGAGGAAAACTTTTATTTTGTTTTTATATTTTCTTTGAGTTAGTTATATCCTTGGGACTTTGAAACAGATTCTTGACGAAAAGAAACTACTTCAGCTGCTTCTTGAGCAAACTATTATGCCACAAGTACGATAGCATCTATAGACATTGTACCCATTGCTAACTTAAGAGAATTTTTTTCAGGACAAATAGTTTTGCCTCATTGTAGATATGTTTACTCTGCGGTTTCTAGGTCATCTATCGCATCATCAGTTTATGGAGTTCTCACTGGAAGGAGGTTAGCAGCAGCATTTGTCTTTCTGTGTATTCACATGATTTCTCTTCTCTTATTTACTGGGATTATAGATGTGACTCTCTCTCTCCAATTTTTTTAAATGTTTCTTCTGCAGTATACCGTCTGCTATGGGGACTCGTCTCCCTTCGAAAATGCCATGGATGTGCATCCCTTGCAAGGAATATTGGCGCCTTTGCCATGATGCAGTTCTTGCGTGCAAGACAGATTGTACATGTCACGTACCTCAATGATCCAGCAACACTTTCAATGACCTAAGCTGACTTTGATATTCTGATATGGTTGAGTCGTTAATTCTTTTTCTTATCGCGCTAGGTATTCAGGGCCACCGTTTAGTGCTGGCCATCTCAAATCAATTTTGGTAGCTCTGTTCTAAGCATGAAAAGACCCAAACTGGTAGCGTAGATAATGGTTTGACTTGTGCATATCTGATGCAAATTCTTCTCCTCTCTGAACTTGTGCACATTATAGTTTGCATTGTGTGGATGCGTCTCGTGTTATATTTGTTGTCTTCTATGGCTTTAAGAATTAATCATCTTTTTTGTAAGGGAGATAACATTACTAACGTATCATCAGATACCATCAAAATAAAGATTGTCTTGCAGCTACGGATGCAATACATTCAGCTTTGATATTTCTCCCATATATTTTTGAATTACCAGAACTTGAAGAAAACCTCTTCCAGTAGTATATATATATATATTTCAGACTATGTGTGCTGCTTTACTTCAATAGGAAGGTTTTTGGTGGGACTAGTTATTAAATAAATATTTAAAAAGTCCTTTGACCCCGACCTCAGTCCCAAACATAGAGTCGACTCAGACCCAAACCCCTAACCTGCATCCAACGCGACCTCGATCAATGTGGTGGTGGTGGTAGTGGTAGTGATAGTGGTAGTGAAGGTAGCCCTCAAAGCTGAATTTAGTAACTCGTTAGGAGTAGGTTTTGTTTTAGTGATTGTAGTTGGGAAATGAGAAATAGTACCAAATATTGAGGAATGACAATTCTATGTTGATGGGATTAGGTGTTCCATGAGAATGAGAATGAATTTTCATTATTGCATACCAAACAATGAGAATTATTAAATAATAGTCATTCTATTCTCATATTTTATGATCACCTATCAAACATAGTGTTAAGGGTATATTATCACCCACAGTTAAATCAATAATAGTGATGTTGAAAGTTAGCAAATGTTACCAATATTTTTTGTTCAAGTAAAATTACTCTAAGTCGGTCTCACTAGTACATGACAAGTGATCTAGTAATAAAGACACCATGAGTGAAAAGTATTGGGTATTGAATCCCTCATGTGTTATTTATTAAATGGTTAATAACATTTTTGATCTTCAAAGTATATAATTTTTTGTTAGATTTGAGCTTGTTGTATCAATTTTTGTTAATTTGGTTATGAAAACATTCAATTTATGGTACTTTGCTCTCTAATCAGACAATTTATCAAGTTTTTTTACAGGTATATTACGTGTCATTTTTTTAGACGGTATAATATCACATGTTTAACACGTGATCATTCTAATAAAAATTTAATGATCCATTTATGTAAGGACCGAAATAGCACGAAAAGTTGAACATAAAACTGTAGTACATGACACCGAATGCCCTGTCTTGCACTTCACCGTTGATTACCAAGCTCTGCAGGAAACTCAGACAGCCAACTAAACTACCAACTTAATGGTCCATATGGACGGCCATGGCAGATAATATCTCTCTCTCTCTCAGATAGCTACAAAGAAAACCCAGCAGATGGTTCACGAGAATGCGATAGAGAGACTCAAGGACCTATTACATTCCTCTACTTGTCAATTAGGCTTACCATGTTGTTCTATATGGTATTTGTTTCACTTAACAGTGTCTTTTGTGTTAGCTCTGTCCGATAGGTTTTGGAAGACAGCACCCTGCTAACATGTGAGTGCACATGTAGGGGGGCCTGCCGGCCTGGTATCATTTTCGTATCTTGGTTTCACATGCATGATAATTTTAGATTCGAAATTTTGGAGTATATATGCCAGCCCCTGGTTATAAACTGAATGAATTGTTGGCCATTTACTTCTTCTATTAGCTTCCTAATATCCACTACAATTAGACCTGACAACTCTCTAAACCCAATATAAAATCGATATGGAGTAAATGAGTTTGAACTTAATTTTAACGGGATGAGATAATAAATAATGGATATGTTATACTCGTCGGATAAATGGTCGATACAAATTTTGATAACTTTAGTTATGATTATCAATATACATGATTATCAATAAATTGTGTATGAATTGTCGATACCATATATATATATATTACCAATCCTTCTTTTCAATAAACATAGAAAGTAAACCTAAACAACAAAAAGCCGAAAACAGTATATAATTTTTTTTAATGCTTTGCAGGGCATGGATTGTCATTACCAATTACAGCAAAAATCTATAGTACTACGTTTCATCCACTAAAGGGCGTGGATGTAATTTCGTAGAGCACAAGGTGTGGCAGAGTTTCTACCAGAAAACTGCTGCATTGCAGTATCTTCACAAGCATAAGGAGGACGATATATAGAATTCTCACAAGTCCTCACCCAAAGCCATACTACTTCCTATAAAACTCCACACAAGCCAAAGCCTCTCTCTCTCTCTCTCTCTCTCTCTCTCTGCTGAGGAGCTGTAGCATTTCGCTTTGTTCGGCTAGGCCATGGGAAAGAAACTAACCCATGTGATGTTCTTTTTTCTGATGATGTTTCTTCTATTAGCAGAGATGCATGTAAGCAACAATTAAGTTATTTTAGTAGCTCTTTCTTCCTTATTGTTCTGCTTTAATATTCCAGAACTTGTACATTTGAATCTTTCAGTCTTTTAATATTCCGGTTTCCTACATCACTACATAATGGTTAGGTTCTTCTTCTTGGCCAAGATGGGATATTGCTAGATACCACTTAGGGTGTCCATAGAGTTTTAGAAGAAGAAAAACAAAATCATCGATTGGTAATGCTATTTTATAATATACTTTTATCTATGCCAAAAAAAAAAAGAAAAATATTTTTTCATAATGTCTATAAACAATACATTTATATGTGTGCATATGTATACTAGTGCACTACTTGTAAACAAAAAATTAAAAATATTTCTAGAAACAATTATGAAACGGTAAGAAAATAACATTGTTAAAAAACTAATCATTGAAAGGGTCGTACATGATAATGAGAAAGGGCGTCGTGTGTTGATGGGCGGGCGGACTAGATGAGCGAAAGGTGTCATACCATAGAGTGAGAAATATCCCAAGTCTCATGTAAGACAACAAAATGCACCCGAGGTGCAGCTGAGGAACTGAGGGACCTTCTCCAACACAGGATATGTAATTGAGAGATAAAGAATTAAAGATAGCCTTTGCGTTATGGGGAATCAATGCTCCTCGCCGAATAGAGCTTACCTACGATACCTGGTTTTCTCCGGTGCATATTAGTGAGATGGCTACTGATCAAAGCCACTGTTTTCTTTGGGGGGTTTGGGAGAGAGAGAGAGAAGGGGGGGGGGGGTTAGTACACTTGCTGTGTTTGCTAAACATAACTGTGTATTTTGGTGATACTTGCAGGCTACCATCAGTGAGTCTCCAAGTCCCCAACCACAACCAACAGGGAACTTTCCCAAGGTGAGATTTGTAATGTAAACATGTACCATTTTATTGAAAGGAACTGTTGTTATTCTTTAAAAATGCTAATGCTTGCCTGTTCTGGCTGAGATTTCAGTATGGTATTACTCCAGGAAGCCTTCATCCTCAAGGTATGCACTGATTTGCATGTTGGTTACTTAAGTTGGCATTTTTGTGAAAGCTTTTGTTAATTAATTATTATCGATGCACCTTTGACTTGAACAAATATAGGCAATAAGTATTTAATAAAAAACCTAAAAAATGACATTAAGTAGATAATAATTAAATTAAACGGCATCTCATATTTTTTATCATCAATGTCATGGTATATAATTAAAAATGTAACACAAGCAAAGTCTAGTAATAAGAAAAATATAACAGATAAATAGTACACTAATGTATTAATGGAGTGTTTTCTCAATGTAATGTAGTAATTCGAAAGATTTTTCAAGCATGTTGATATTTATAAGTTGAGAAAATGGAAAAATTGACTAAATATCCTACCAAAATGAAAAAGAGATAAAATCGAGCTGATATCTGCGAGAGGAGTTTAATGATTTTATAAATTGTGGTTCAGATTGTTCAAGTTGAGAAAATGGAATTAAAGTGAAAGTAAGTACTTTTTATGAATAATTCCATTCAAGAAGGTTGGTTTGGGGAAATTAAACCCGAGAAAATTTTATTTTGAATGATCGCATTTAAAAAATTCTTGGCACCGCGACTGGTTAAGACCGATGCTAAAGTTTTATGTTTATTTGCAGAATGTGGTCCGCGTTGCAGCGTTCGATGCTCAAAAACGGCATTCAAGAAGCCATGTATGTTCTTCTGCCAGAAGTGTTGTGCCAAGTGTTTGTGTGTGCCTCCAGGAACTTACGGAAACAAGCAGTCCTGCCCTTGCTACAATAACTGGAAAACTAAGAGAGGAGGACCTAAATGTCCTTGATCACTGTCCTTCTTTTTAACTCCTTAATCATATTCATTCAACACCTACTATTTGTGTGTAGTTCTTAGAATTTGTTTTTTTTTTGTTTGTTTCATTGGAACTTTTACTTGGACTTTGCTGTTTAAGAATGGTTTTTTAAGAGCAATGTTATTGGGACTTAATTTACTGATCTAATTTGTTGACTTAATTCACTATGATATCTGGATTGGCTGTGGGGGCCATGGAGTATTGGAACTTGGTGTTGATCCAATGGTTATACTGCAACCATATCATTATGTCAACAAACTAAATCAATATTTTAAGTCTAAATAGTATTACTCATCTTTTAAAGTTGCAATTGGGTTTCCATTCACTCTTTCATGAACTTGCTCCTTTCTTATAAGGTGTAGTGACAATTGCCTTACTAGTATGCAGGATTAAATCCCCCTACAACCCCCCCCCCCAAAAAAAAAAAGAATAAAAGAAAAAAAACTGCTGAAAAAACTGCAAAATTATGAAGTAATCTAAGTACCAAGGGCTACACTGAAACTACATTTGACGAAGATTTAATTCCTAAAATAGTAGTGATGGCAGGGTTTTAAATCCGGCCCAGCGGATTGACCTGATGAACTGGACCGATTTAATTATTAGATGGATCGAGTAAAAGAACCGGAGAAAACCCACTGAACTGGCAGGTTTGGCACTCTTATGTTGGTGGCAACGACGCCTGGACGAGTCAACTATAGATCAGTTAAGGCGGCTGTTTATGGCTTCATTTTGGAGAAAATATTCGTTACAATTGTAATATAACACGGTAACCTAACGTGGTATTATTTCAA